>PVJO010007885.1:0-78808 GCA_004026905.1 Hystrix cristata | reverse complement strand
GAGCTCTGTGCTTTGGCAAGAGGGCATTTTTTTCTGCTCGCTTTACTAGTGTCCTGTGTTTCCTGCAGGGCAGAACTGGGCACACTCTTTCTTGTCACTGACTATTATAGGCGACTTCACTATTCTGCCAGGATAGGGATATTCCACATCTACTCTAAACAGATTGAGATGAAGGATCTGCCATCTCAAAAAAAAAAAATTTAGAACTTTTTTCTTTTTCTTTTCTGCTTTCTTTTTCCTCCGGTGATGGGGATTGAATCCAGGGAGTGCTGAGCTACACCTCCAGCCCTTTTTATTTTAAAATGGTCTTGCTAAGTTGCCCAGGCTGGCCTTAAACCTGTGATCCTACTGCCTCTGCCTGAGTAGCTGGGATTACAGGCATGTGCCACCATGCCTTGCTCCAAGTAGAACTTCTTCACTGTGCCTTTGACTTCTTACTCTTCTCTTTCTAGTAAGGCCAAGTGGTAGGGCAAAGAGGTCAAGGAGGGTTCCATCCCAGGGGAGATTCCTTTACAAAGGGTGCAGGAGGGGTTGGATTCCTCACTGTTCTGGGCTTAGGAAACCAGAGTAGTGGGTCCAGTTACATCCCCTCAGCCGCTCTGCAGGGTATGTGTAAAATCTCTGCAAACAGTCCCAGTGCGCTTATAAAACCTCAGGTCACTGACAATTGCAGTGCTCATTTGCTGTGGCCAATTTAGCGCTAATAAGCTGAAACTGGACTTCTGGGATTTGCTTCCATGGCATGTAAACTCCCTTTAGAAACACATTTCCCAGGCAGAGATTGCAACCGAATAGGTTTTTCCCTGTTCTCCATTTTTGTAAATGGATTTGTAGCTCATTTCTGAAGCATTTCCCAATTAGCTGGAGCATCAATGCCATTTTTATCAGTGCCCAGGCGCCACCAGGGTACAGCTGGCCTGTGATCCACCCAGCCTGATGGGGAGCGGAGAAATACCAGCTCTCCCAGCGTCTGGGCTGTGTGTAGAGCAAACGTACCTTTCTGGGCAAAGCCACCGCTGCCAAACCCAGTAGCTTTTGCGTGTGTGCAGCAGACCTGGACCACACACACCACCTGGGCAGGAGGACAAGCTGGGCCTTGGTGCTCCTGTCTCTGAGGATCTTGCAGGGCTGGTCCCTCACAGTGCCAGTGGAGGCAAACCCAGCGCCTCCCAGATGTCAGAGACTACCCTGCTGGGAAGTTGGCCCCTTGGATTCTGAGGATCATCTCTGTCACCTGGAGCCAGAAGATGCCACTCCATTTGTGATTTGATGCGCAACAGCTTGAAGCTTCAAGCTCGTTTCTCTTTATGGTGAGAGAATTGATCAAACATGGGGCCTCACAGCTTCTGCAGTTTTGGAATAAAACAGAAGGGAACAGAAAGGGAACTGTTTCCTCTGAGCACAGCATCCTTCTCTCCCTACAGGTCGTTCTGGCAGATTCTGGAGACCCCATAGTCTTACTCTGGTCACCAGCCCCATGCTCCTCTGTAAACATCAACATGTCAGATTTTCTCAAAAATAAGTCCTGGTGCTCCCTTCCAGGGTCCTGGAGACATGGAAGGAAAGGATCTTAGTTTCAATGAAAACATCATTTTACCAGAAATCTGGCAGGCACATGGCCTCCCCATCCCCATGGACTGATTAGGGAGTGCAGTCACCTAATTGTTTGTGATGTGCCAAAACCCTGTTAGGAGCTTGCTCTACCTTGGAAGTTCTGCCAAAAAATTCTCTCTAGTTCTGGGCAGAGACACTCAGAGACACCTTTGGGGCCAACTTTCTTTCATTACATTGAACTAAAATGCAGGCAGTCCTGAGGGAGAGTAGAGAATGATTGGGGTGGCTAGGGGGGTAGTAAAGCGAGTGGGTGTGCCATGGAGTGAGTCACAGTTGAGAGCCCAGCTCCACTTTCTTGCTCCTGTTAAAGAATCACTGCTTTGCAACCACCCTCCAGGCCCGGGGTTAGAGCGGTCACTCAGGAGCTGCAGGGACAGTGGCCAGCCACCTGGGCACTATGGTGGCTGCACAGATCTGCCGTTCAAGGTGAAGCTGGTCCTCTGGGCTGGGAGCCAGTGTGAGATTGAAAATAGCTATTTTCCTCCTAGAAGGAAGGTTTCATTCTGAAGTGTGTGTGTGTCTGTGTGTGTGTATGAGAGCGAGAGAGAGAGATAGGGAGAGAATGTTAGTGTGTTGGTTGCTGGAGTTCTTGTTTTGTTTTGTTTTTGATTGAGTGTCATAGAAGATGAGAGTAGAAGAGCGTTTACCAGAGGCTGGGGACAGTGGGGAGGCAGAGGAGATGGGTAGACAGTAGTCAATGGGTACAATGTGACAGGAGAAATAAGTACTGGGCTTCTTAGCCCAACCATTTCCTAGTCTCCTAAATTCATTACAAAATACACAGATTTTGCTGGAATCGATAATTTTCAGTGGACTGATCCTGGCAGGGGCTTGTCCTCTCTCTGACATAAGCTTTAGTCCTTCTCATTTTCCTTCATCTACTGGGGTAAAACCCAACCAATACTTGCCAGGAGTAAACACTTAAAGGAGTAAAACGTTGCCTCCTTTCCTAATGGAAGAAGAATACTGCTGTGTCCATCTGTGCCCAGGAAGGGCACAGCTTATGGCCTAAGCAATGCTGAAAGGGAACTGGCAAATACAACAAACACCTGGTGGACAGATCTGACTGGGGTGTCGTCCTTCCCACCCAGCTGGGAGGCAGGTACTAGACTGTTGCTGGTAGGTGGCGAGACCCCTGTAACAAGTCCTTGCTCAGGTCTTAGGAAATGTGTAGACTCCTTTCATATGGTCTCCAACTGCCGGACTTTACCTCTCCAGGCAGTGTGGTCTCATTGAAAGGGAAAAATAAACAAATTCTATTGACAAAAAGGTGGGACGACTGTACGTGATTAGTTCCTTGACCATTGGCTATAAATGTTAGCCAAGCAAATTACTTTCCACAGGACATCCTCTGCCCTCTCTATTCCTGAACAGAGAGGGTCATCCATGGAATGATTCTGCGAGAATCATCTCTTACTTGTCAGTTTCAAGATCTAAATCACAGAGTATGGCATTTGTGATATTGCTTTGTTTCACTGATGCATACTTACTTTATACATTGCAAGCAAGTCAGACTCTTTAAGGGTTGCCTTCTGCTGTTTTTCCCTTTCTAACATCACCAGACCTCCCAGAGCATCCTAAACTGCTCTTTCTTACTTTAGTACATCTCTCCCATGAACCAAATTTGCACTGCTTAGTAGGATGTAGGCCCAGGTCTCTGCCTACCTGCCCTTAGCATCATTTTAGACTTTGGTGTCATTGAAAATGCTGTATCATTATCTTTTCTGTACTCTGCATCCCACTCCTCTGACCTGAGGTGTTTAGCCAGATCTCTCTCCATAAAGAATTTAGGTGAGAAAAATTCCAGTAAATAGAACATTGATCAAATTTATGCAGTGTGGTTTTTAATTGACAATATCAAATAATAATACTAACAGTAAAACATTGCCATAAAACACTGTGCTAATATAACCATAATGTTACAGTCTTCAACTTCAGTGCAGGCCTGGGGTCGGGGAGAATTCATTCTGTCCTTGAGTGACCTCTGCTGGTTGATTTAAGATGAAGACTCTTTTAAAACTCTGGATTTTAAAAAAAGGGAAATTCTGAAATGGACAAACATGCAGTGGGAGGAACCATCTAATACCCACATCCTCACCCATCACTCTTGTTTGGCCCTTGGAATGTGTGCTAAAGCATCATTCGATCATTTACTTCTCATGCAGCCCTGGGATGGGAGGGAGCAGGATTTCTTTCTTTCTTTCTTTCTTTCTTTCTTTCTTTCTTTCTTTCTTTCTTTCTTTCTTTCTTTCTTTCTTCCTTCCTTCCTACCTTCCTTCCTTCCTTCCTTCTTTCTGTTCTTTCTTTTGCACTAGGGATTAAACCCAGGGCCTTTGCACTGAGCTACATTCCCAGCCCTTTCCTTACTTTTTATTTTGAGACAAAGTCTTGCTGAGTCACACAGTTGCCCAGACTGGTCTCTGACTTGCTATCCTCCTGCCTTGGCCTCCCAGAGTGCTGAGATTACAGGCATGAACCACCATGCCAGTTCAGGGGCAGGAATTTTTAGAAACATATCACAGGAGTGGAAAGTGACTGTCAAAGAAGTTAAAACCACTGATTTGGGACCACACAGCTGATAAGTAGTAAAGCCAGAATTCCTCAGCAGTCACATCCTCAGCTTTCTTCCAGTGCCTTCTCCACCTGCCTCCAGACTCCTCTTCTCCACCAGGGAGAGGTACTGGGATGGTTAGCAAGGATGCATGAATAAGTCCTTATTTGGGAGCTCGCTGGGTGAATGATTGGGGAAAGATGATTTGACATAAGGATGAAATGTTACTACTATCTTATATCTATAATATAATAAAGAAGATTCTCTGATCTTTCTTTTAGTGGGGCCCAGGAGCCAAGAGCCCTTATGCATGCCAATTTGTGAATGGTTGTTATCTACTAATCTAAGTCAGGGCTCTGGGTTTCATTTCCACCATCAATTTGTGTCAAATGTTTGATAGATCATCTTGGTTATAAAGTTGTGGGTATTGACATCTATTTTCATTGCAATGATTAATACCATTAAAACGTTTCCAGACATTGTAGTAGGTACAATGATGTATAGCATCTTGTACCTGCTTGAGTTTTGTAGTCCGGGAATAGCTGCCACTTTCTGGATGTGAAATGGACCCCAGGGCAGACTGCAGGAGGTAAACCACAGAACGGGTAGAACCTAAACCTCCAAGAAAGGTGGGTCTTAAATAAGCAAAGAGAGACACAACCTGTGGACAAAGTGGGTGATAGGAGGGATATACAGGAACAGGAGGCAAGAGGCCTGCTTGGGCAGCAGCTGGAGTTGTAGAAGGAAGGTTTGGGTGAAAGATGTGAGGCTAGGGGGACACAGAGCCAGATCATAAGGCATGGGGCCTTGGTGAGAGGAGGCCCTTTGTGAAAGGGATGGCAGATCCTCCTCACACCTTGAGAGAAAAGTGCAAGCTTTCTGCCTGAGACAAGAGCCAGATCTGATGTCCTTGGGAACGCTGTGAATGTCCATTTGTATGTCTGAGAAGAAGTCAAATAAATATCAGTTTTAATGTTCTTTCCCATTATCGATTGATACTATATGCTGGGCACAGTGCTATGCACTTTACAGGCATGATCTCATTCTACCTTCCAATTACCCTGTGCCGTAGATACTCTTATTACCCTTGTCTTACAAATGCGAAAACTTAATGTCCATGGACACATATTCATTAACCATGTCTGTGTCTAAGTTGCAAGTATAGTATGTTGGAATTCAGCTTCCTTTCATGCTAAATTCCTCTGTTTAGAAATGACTGTGCACTCATACTGCAACCTAGAAAAGCATCATCCCTGATGTAGAATGGATCTTTCTTTCCCCAGTGAGGCAACACTACAGGGAAAAGGTGGTATGTTCCACTGAATATTCTTAGGACACTTAGGCAAAGAGAAAATTTTTTTAAAAATTTTTTTCTTCCAAAGGTAAATGTACTGTTGCAGAGCCCACCTTTATAAGGAAAAGGAGCATATGACTGCCATCCTGAAAATGTCCAGATGGTGGTGCTACTTCATCAGTGATTTCACACCATTCTTTACTTGACCAGCATTTGGAAGAAGTGAAAGCTTAGGAAACCTGAACAGAGGAACACTTTCTAAAAATCTATGGTTTTATCGGGATGCAGGATTTTTCAATACAAGATTTTATTAAGCAATACAAAATCAGAATAAGTTACAAACGTTAAACCTCCCTTTTCAACAGTATATAGCTCATTGTTCAGAACTCTGTGAAGCAATTGTTACAAGCTAAAAATCTATCACAGTTTGGGTTGAATTTCTCTTTATTGCAAATGCAGTGCCATGTACAAAGATTTCAACTGGAACATAAGAAAAAATACCAGATGCTCTTTTAATTGAAGAGGGGAAGATGCTAACCCTCGAAACCCAAGTTTAAAATAAAGTCTAATCTTTTAAAATTAGATGAAAACTTTTCTTGACAGAGTGAAGGGTTTTTCCTTAGATACACATCCACAAGCTTCATTAAGAGACTTTCCTCCTTGATTCTGGCCTTATCTTTCCCCCTGAAAAGCCTTTGAACCGGCTCTTTTATTATTTGCTGTGCTAGCAAAAGGATCTGATTTTGGCCTCTGTACACGTTTCCAGGCCAAATGGTTAAATATTTGATGTTCCCATATCACTCCCTTCTGAGGACCATGTTTTATTGGCAATACTAATGCCAGCGCGCCCGCACCCTGGAGAAGGGCAGCTTTGTTATTTATCATCCTGGAAGTAGCTTCGAAGCATTATCCGCACCCCCCCCCACAGTGTTTTCTAAACAGTCGCTCTGATTACACAACATTTTTAGTCTGCCCAGCTAAACCATATATTTTAAGAGGCATTTTCAAACAAATATGCTCAGGAATTCAAGTGTCCAGGGAAAAAATACAGCCCCGTGTGCAGAGTCTGGAAGCAAAGTTGCCTCCTAATAAACATACAGAGTGTGTAACTACAGGCTTGGGAGGTCTGTTTGTATTCGTGGGAGTTAACAGCATAAATTCCAAGGGAATTCAGAGAGCAGACACTTGAAATAACACCAGTAAAGTCACACTAACCGCAGCACACTCAACACAGCGCGTTTAATGTGGTGTGATTTTTATTAGGTAACGTGTTGTATGTTAAGCCAGAAAACAAAAACAACTAAATAGGCAAAAACTTGGGATAATCTCTTTCTAAATGTTTAATGAGGAACAAAGCCGAGAAAACCACTCATCTGAATCAAGTAACAAAGAGATTTTGTGCAGTTTTTCCCAGCAGGCTCTGCGGTCAGACAACTATCAGCGTTCCTGGGAGTAGAAGCCCTTGCCGCTGGCGCTGGCTTGACCTTCTGTCTTCGCGTTCATCGTGGTGGCAACTCACGCTAGCCGGCCGCTTGCTCTCTTTGCCCCAATTCCCGGGTGTCACCCTGGGAGGGAAGCGGTTTGTGTTTCTTGGCGAGGCTTATCTTTATTTACCCAGGTTGCGTGTCAGCAGAAGAAAACCCAGTGCATTAAAATGTCGCAGGGTCATCAGGCTCTCTGTCTCACCAGCCTGGGTTTCTGAAGTGGATTTTGTTCCAATCAGAAGTCCTCCCAGGCCAATTCTAGCACCACAGCTGCCAGGCTTGCCAGAGAAATGGGGGTGGCCTTGGTGTCCATCTTGTAGCTATTGCCTATATCAGGAACAAAGACATTCCTCTCCTGCTTTCTTGACCCATTAAACTGAGCCTGATTATGAGGAACGTGGGCCCATTCTCCTTCTGTCGTCTCCCTGTATCCAATTCCCCTTCATTGCAAAAGACTAGGTATCCTCAAAAATTTATTTATCAAGTGAATATACAATTTTTCCACAGTTCATTTTGCTTCAGAACAATTTGTTTCAATATCCTTTCTGTAATGAGCTCTTGTTGGCCTACTTCTCAGGGAGAATATAAACTTAGATCATTGAAATTTGAGGAAAAAATATAACGGCTAATTTTACTTCATTTATTTAAGAAGATCTCTATAGTGAAGGAAGTTCTAATAAACATATATTTTAAGTACGTTGATAGAAATAAAATATAGCATTTTATAGTCTAGATTTTTCCTCCTTTAGGACATTTTCTAATGTCCAGTTATAGCTATTATCTGTAAGTGGAAAAAGTAATTTTTAATGACCCTATTGTGAATGGTAAGTGCAGTAGATGTTTTTATCTTTACAGAATGGAATTCATGATTAATAAAGTTAGTATTTTGCCTTTCAGCAGTAATCATAATAACCTAATATAAATGTTTGATGTAACTTGATATAACCACGAATTAACTGTTTTTAATCAAAGGTATCCATGGTTCTAGGACATCAAATTAGTGAAATCTCAAATACCCTCTCTCTCTTGATTATCCCGCGTTAGAAAAAGTTTACATCAGATCTCTTAACTGCTGCTGTATTTTTCTCTTGCAGCTTTCACTAAATAACTAGGGGTGGTCATCAGACAATAAATTCTCTTTGATATCCTTTCCAATTTCCTTCAAGATGCAGAACAGCTTGCCCTGGAGAAATTTAAAACGTTTTTGTTTGTTATGGCTTAAATTACCTCCTGACTTTTCTTTTTCCTGAGGAGTTGTAGCTGATAATAGTAAGAGAAAATGAGACTGCTCTAGAGAATATACCACTTTAAAATATATTTTCACCACCCTAATTCCGTTTCGAAGTAATGTTTCTGTTTGCGATTAAATAAGGAGTTTAAGAGTGAGTGTCATAGTATCTATAAATAAATTTGAGAACATGCATCTATAAAGAGCCATATTTTTACAATCTCATCTCCACTAAACAAAACAATATTTTCTGGCACCTGTACACTCAATGTTTCATGTAGTTCTTATTATGGAATTTCCTTTCTCCTTTTGAGATTGAAGATAATTACTGAATGTGATAGAAACTTTATAGCCATTAAAAATAGAACAGAAAAATGTTACCAGACGGCAAGTTGTTCAAAATAAATATGAAACAGGACTTGGGCCTTTCTTGCACACTGCTTAACTTTGCCTGATTCTAAAATGACATTGGTTTCTTTTCTCTTGGTTTTTTTAAAAACAATTTTTAAAGAGGTATAATAGATATTATGTAAAAGAAAGATAATATTCAAAAGAGGGGAGAACTAGAAAGGGAGAAGGAGGGAAAGAAGGAAGGGAGGAAGAAAAGAAAAGAGAAGAGGGAAGAATGGAAAAATGTAAATAAACCTGCAGTAAATAGGGAAGGGTGGGGGGAATGGAAGGGAGGGATGGGGAAGGGGGGAACCAAGATACATCATGTACAGGTACAAAATAACTATGATGAATGTGAGCATTATGTATACAATGTACCAATACATGTTTTTGGGAAAAAAACAAGAACTTAGAAAAATGTGATCCTTACTTAAATTTTAATTTAGTGACAATCTGGCAATATATAACTGCAATTTTTTATATTTAAAATTGCTGAATATTAAAATTTCAAATGGTTTAACTTATAATTGTCCTTTTCTAATCAATCATGGCACTGCTATATTTATATGTGTGCTGGTTTATGTAGATGGAAAGGCTCCTCATAACATAATGGTAAAAAGCAATATTCCATGGGCTCCTTTAAACTTTTCTGTTCATTGGGAGCCTATTGAGATCTTCATTACTGGATGAGAAGAATGACGGTGGAAAGTAAATCAACACATGAGGTCTCTGTGGGGGCTTTTTCCACTTAAGTCTGCTGTGACTTTCAAAAATCCTTTGTCTTTTCCTTAGTTACTAAAATTGCTCAGATCTTTAAAAAAAAAAAAGAGTGATAGCATATGGTAAACCTGCAGCACTCCTTTGTAATTTAAATGTGAATTACATCAGCTTTGATCTCCTCCAAATTCATCCTTTTGTAGTTCAAAAATAAGGCTTTACTTTTAAGATTTTTTTATTATTTTATTTTATTTTACTTTACCAGCCTAAGTATAACATGATATTCACAAATCCCTCTGTGGGATTATACTCCTATAACTAATTTCAGAGTTGCTAGATTTTTATGGGGCTCCATTCCTAGTTGGGTTTAAAATGTAAATTGTGTTTCTTTTCTTCAGAGTCAGTGAACTTCAGTCTGTGGCATTTCAAATTCATTGAAATTATGGGCCAAACTGGCCTTTATAAAACATAGCAATGTTCTTCTTAGCCAGCATTTTTGAGCATTTTATGCCAAAAGTTAGCCAAGCAATTTACGGGCAGTATGTTGTGTAATCCTTAATACCTCTGAGCAAAAAACTGACTATATGCTTATTTTCACTGATAAGGAAGCTGAGATTCTGAGGGCCTCGGTGACATGTTCAGTATCGCACAGCTAATAAGGAGGCAGATTTTGAACTCATGTTATCATGACATTTGTGCCAAATGTTCTGACTAATTTAGGATCATTTATCTCATTTGCTCCTCAGTCACAGCAATCCCTCAAGATATTTTATTCCTATTTCACTGATAAGGAATCAGAAGCATAGAAAGAGCATTTCTACTCTGTGGTCCTAAGGCATTATTTTTCCAAAATATATTCTACAATACAAAAAACTTCATCATCAATAAAATTTGGCAGTGATTCTATTCCCAACCCATCTCTCACACCTTACTGAATAATCACATGATTATTACTTCTGAGAAGTCCCACAGTAACAGTTCTGTTTAATTTTGTTTAACCCAGGGTTTTTCAAATTTATGTATAACAGAAGCCCTCTTGTGTATATCTGCTTTAGTATTCTGCAGAAAACATGTTGGAAACTACTCACAGTGCCGGAACATTTCAAGATGGTGGGTAAATAGCAGGGACCTCAGATGGTGTTCAGCATGTAGACTGTTGATGACCAAGTCCAGTTGGTCAACTTTTATATGATCTGCTGAAAGTGAATATGGATGCCAATGCTCTTTCCAGATAAAAAGCATTTGGCTTCGGGCACAGCTGGGACTGGCCTGGGTGCAGGGGGCCGGAACTACCTGTCTTTGGGCATGGGGCATATCCAGCACGTGAGATGGCTGGGGCAATACCAGGGTAGTGCCTGCCTCTGCATCCAGTAGGCACCCTCCAGGTACAAGCAAATCTCACTTGACTTCATGCTGCCTGTTGCCACAGCCTTTTCTGGAAACAAGATCCTTGTCATGAAATCAGTGATGTAGGATCACCAGAGCCTTCCTGGGTCTCCAAATTCAGGTCTTTCATTCCAAATCAGGTTCTCAAGGAGCAGCAGTTAAGCTTGGGAACAGTTTGTGAAAGTCATTACTAATCAGAATGTGTTCTTGAAAACGTGATCCTGCTTTCTGATAAAACTTACAGATCATCTGCTGCTGCTGCTGCTGAAGGTGCTGCCCACGAGGTTGTGAAACCAAAAGTGGCCTGGGGATTTTGCCGAATAAGGCTAGTAGGAGTAGATCTTAAGAGAGAGAGAGGAGAGAGAGAGAGGAGAGAGAGGATGGAGGGGGTTGTTCTTTGAATAATTACAGTGGCTTTCAAGAAAATGTTAGCATTTATCTTACTGAGACATTTGCCTTGTTGAAGCTGAACTGTTTTTCTCTCTTTTCGATGAGATATTGAGGGAGCGCTGAACTCTGTGATAAATGCGAACTTTTTAATGCAAACCCTTGCACACTGTGTCCCAGAGGCAGGGCCTTTATGGGCTATTGAGAGAAACAGGCTCAACGAGCCAAGGCTCAGAATTCCAGGAGGTTAATAGGCAAATCAGCCTAGAAATGGAGGAACCAGCTGTAGTTCTTCTCTTTCCTGCCTTTTTTTTTTTTTTTTTTTTTTTTACAATTCAAGGCATCTGGGCACCATCTTCATGCACAAACATCTCATTTTTCAACTTCTGGGAGGTTTTTGGCTAAAGGAGCCATTTGTTTTTTATTATTATTAATGCCATCCTCTTTTTTGAGAGGCTCCAGACAGCCTTGCTAGTTCAGGTCATGGAGGTAGGCTAGGAGGTGGGGATTGTGGGCAGGACCCTTGCCTGACACTGCCTCTGTGGCTAAGCTGGAAGGTTGCATCACCCCTCTGTCTCTGCTTCCTACCACCCACCAGTCATGAATACGGATGGAATATGGCGGGGATAAATACTTCTAGAGACTTGTAGTTATAAGATCTGAAAAAGACCTTAAGGTGATCTAACTCATGCATTCTCAAATGTAGCTGTAAATCAGAATCATCTGGGAATTAAAAATATATAAGTGGGTCTGCCTCCAGAGATTCTAATGTAATTGGTTTGAGTATAGCCTGGCACTGGGATTTTAAAGCACTGCTCAGGGGATTCAACACACAGCAGTGTTTGGGAACCATTGGCCCAACCCAAAGCACCTTCTGTTTGCCACGGGATGGTGATAGATGTCTTTTCTCCTGAGTGTCCAGTGACTGCTCCCTCCACCACCATTCTCCAAGTCTTACTCCAGCAATAAAAGCAAGAAGGTCCTTTGGTCATTAGGGCCAAGGAGATTAAACATGTTTTGTTGGGAGGGATTTTTCAGAGCCTTGAATACAGCAGTGCACATTTTTAAGTCCAATACAGGGACAGAAAAGGAGAAAGCACTTCACACACCCATGGATTTCTAATTTCATGGAGGGGCTTAGGGAATGAGAGAACTAAGGAAATGGGGACCTGCAGATCCCCCTCCTTGAGAAATGTTGCTTCTGATCATAAAAAGAAATTCTAAACAGTGGGCTCAGGTGCCTCTTGTATACCCAGCATATACAGCACCAACAACATCACTTTTAGCAGCACCCTTTCTTCCATAGTGCAGTTATTGTCCAGTACTAGACATGTAATCATCAATAATTATTCTTAGTTTGAAAACAAATTCTTAAGCATTTCAGAAATAAGGATAAATTTCAGTCTAAAAATATCATTCAAATTCAGTTATTTCACGACTGAACCAAAATTTTTACTTACCACACAAAACTTTTATACCTCCCATTTCAGACTATTCGACAGATTTGAATTAACACAGATTCTGGGTTTTGTCTCTATAATCCCTTGCTATTACTGTTTATTCCGTATCTAGGAAATTCCAGATTTAGGAATCTGTGGTGTAGAGCTGACAACATGAACAGAACTCAAAGTGAGCTTGCACTGTTCTAAACCTTTGCATGTTTATTCTAGAAACAAATGTGTGTTGTGTTGTTGAGTTCACAGGGATCACAGCCCTGCTGCATAAGTGGTAGTGTTAAAAATTAACTTCTGGGGTTGGGGATTTAACTCAGTGGTAGAGTGCTTGCCTAGCAAGTGCAAACCCCTGAGTTCAATCCCCAGCACTGCCCCCTCAAATTAACTTCTACAAAGAATATAATGCCTATTTAAAGATCAATAACAAAATGTGCTAATTTGAAGTATATGTATGTTTATTTATTAATTTATCTATTTATTAAAATCAATTGTTTAAAACTTAGACCAACTGATTTGAGAGGGAGGAGCATTTTATTGCTGACTTTGCTTAGTATGGATGGCACATGACGATAATAAAAACAGACTGTGAACCTTAGTCAGTTTTATTATTGTTTGACATTCTCTACAGACAATGTGCCCACTACTGCTTACCTCCAGAGCACACCACTCATCTCTGTATGTGACTCTTCTGTATCCAAGGCAAAAAATCTAACAGTGGGAGTTGCAACTAACACCCAGGTTTCCTGATTCCTAAGTTGATACCATTCTGTGTATAACATGCTGTGAATAATGCATTTGTTTCTGAAAGGGACTCAGAAACGTTGGAGGAAACTTTCAAACCTTTCTATAATGAGCAATCACAGCAACACTATCTGAAATGTAAGAGTCAGCCAAAATGTCTATTAGACCACTGGTCTTGTACATATTGAGTTTCAGATCATTTCAACCCAGAGGTCTTGGTGGCATGTGTTCCCTCAGAAAATAAAGGTTGCTTTCGCTTTAATAAGGAGAAAATTGTTATCTCATTTTATTAACAAGAAGCTTGTATCATACTGAAAAATTCATTGTCTGTGTTCAGCTTGAATATTGTATTCATTATGTTTCTTAATCTGTGTGATTACTACCTGTGTAATTTGATGTCTGCATCTGCTATCGAAATTCTTTCAGCCCATTATATTTCCCATCTTTTTTTGTAATGGAGGGTAAGATTGGGACATGGAAAATTGCAGCAGATTGCCTAAGGCAAACTACATCCAGCCGGCAGCTGGATGGAGCGGCAATGAAGTGGAGTTATGCAGAGATTCTGAGAGGGGCGGCCTCCAGTCCACAGTCAGCTGTGACAACTCTGGCCAGGAAATGGAGTTGGCCAATTTTCCAGTGTGGGTATTGGACCCCCCCAAAGTACCTCCAGGAACTCAGGTTGTCATTATCTATTCAGTAACATTATCAGAATAGAATATGTGCGGTATGATGGGACAGTGCACTGCCAGCAAATTGTTACTTACAGTTGCAAGAGTGAGAGATGGGTATTGGAACAAAACCAACAAACTTGCTGCAAATTATTATTGTTATTATTATTATTATATATTTTTTGGTGCTGGAGATCGAGCTGAGGGCCCCGTGCTTGCGAGAGAAGTGCTCTAACTTCTGAGTTAAATCTCCAACCCCTCTGCAAATTATTTGGGATAAACATTAAGTATGTACATACAAATTACAGAACAAAAACTGCAAACTATCCTTTCCTTTTCTCTGCATTCTAACTGTAAGAAGCCATTTCATTTAACAGATAATACGTGTCCAGTGGTACTCATAGTGAAACAAGAATATACCTAGTGAAGAGACTACACATAGTGAAATCAGACATACATAATGCATGGGATGATCCAAAATATGGTGAATATATAAATTAAAATTTTATTACAATAAAAGACACTGCCATTAATTCCCCTCAAAAACACTCTCCCCTGTTTCAAACTCATTTACCCTATCATTGTTGACACTTTCTGAAGCAATTCTAGAAGTCCTCTGTGTCTTTAAGAGGCATGGTCAAAAACATAGTGAATGCTGGTGCCAACTGCCATCCAATAGAAAGGCAGGCTTGTAAAAGCATTACCATGTGTCCTCACCCGCCTTATTCACTGGATCTGGCACTCTGTGACTTCTGGCTTCCCCTGAAAATCAAAACGACCATGAAAGGTAAACATTTTGAATGGATTCAGGACATCGAGGCAGCCGCAACAGCACAACTCAGGAAAAATGACTTCCAGAACTGCTTCAGAAAGTAGCAAGAATGATGGGATAGATGTATTTGAAGCAAGGTAGAGTATTTTGAGGGAGACTAACGGTAATGTGTCTTTTACTATAACAAAAATTTAAAATTTAAACATTTATCATCATTTTGGAACACACCTGGTAAAACCTAAATTTGATCCATACTTCGAGCAAATTAGATCTTATTTTCTTTATTTAAAAGGAATATCCACCCTAATTTAATTATTATTAAATTAAATTGTATTAAATCATATATGATTGTGTATGCAACATGGATCCTAAATAGTTCCCCAAAACTGATTAGAATTATTTAATTTTTGCATCCTAGAGGCAAGTGAGTCATTGATTTCACAGCTTGTTCTTGGCATTTTACTGGTTTATCTACATTAGACAGAAAATGCCAAAAATCAGTTCTGTTTGTCAGCCTCTAAGGTACTGTAAATACTGTGTTGGAGGACAATGTGGCAATCTGGTTAAGAGTGTAGATAGACTCTTGAATCATCCAGACCTAGATTTAGACCTTGCTTTGCCTTTTCTTGTCTATGTGACTGTGGGAAAGTTTCTTACTTTCTTTAAGTTTGAGAATTTCCCCCTTAGTGCAATGGAGAGAATCTTAGAGAATCTATCTTGTAGGTTTGTTGTAGATTAGTAAGTTAATGCACAAAAATTGCTCAGTACATGGTGCATGTATGTTAGCTATCCTTTTAGAATATTTTGTGACTTTAATGGCTTGGCTTTTTCTTTTTTGTTAATGACTAGTTTATCCTGTAGGAGTGGCTGAATAGAGTCTCCCATCCTCTGTTCAAATTGGTTGTTGAAATCCTTAGCCTTGGCGTCAATGGGTATCAGTGGATATCCAGATATGTTCTTTATCATTTTCTACTCACTGTTCTTCCTGCACGCCTCACCCTGCCCTTCACTGGCCTAATTTTCTTCTTTCTCTGCACAGCCAGTATTTATTTGCTCTCTGTGAACTCAAGGATTTACAATACAAATTGCAGAAAACAAAGAACCTTGCTTTTCCTCCACATCAGAAACAATTTCCCATCATCTCCTGTGACAACTGTGAGTCCCTCTGCAACAGAGCCTGGTCACACAGCTAGGCCTGTCCCTGCTTGGAGCCATGTACAGAGGGGAGCCTGCACACAGGAGCCTCAGGTGGAGGTGAAGGACCTGTCCCTGCCTCACCTTGCAAAGGCTCATACTCTGAGCTCCTGCTTCCTTCCGTCCTCAGAAAGAAGTCGGGATGGGGCACGTTCATGCTCTTGGCTTCCTTTGGGGACTTTCTAAAGGGTCAGCAGTGTAGCCCTGCACTCACCTGCAGCTCTCTTCCTCATCTTGTCTGTACCAGCCAGCGACAAGGCCAAATGGAGCTTAGAAGATGGAGTATCAGCCAGGGCTCCAGGACTTAGCAGCACAGGACTCTGAGCAAACTCTTTACACTCTCTGAGCCTGGCTTCCTTAGGTGTAAAGTAGGATACCTTGTTGAGTGTTTAGAGAATTAAGTGAATAATGTCTAGCAAGGGCTAGGGTGTAGCTCAGTGGTACAGTGCATGCTTAGCATGAGCTAGGCCTGGGGCGCAATCCTCAGCACCACTAAATAAATAAAAATAAAAAGCACACTTTAACAAAGTCAGTGAGCTTAGCCCCTAATCACCCACATCAGCATCATCAAGAATTTAAAGTAAGGAGAATTTGTCTTTGCTAAACTCACACTTCTTTCTCTAAATCTCCTCCCAGCATTTCCCTCAGTTTGATCTCCCAAGCTGAGAAGTATGCACCTGATTCCACTGGCCTCATGCCCTGGAGTCAATTGACTATCACATATGGCCATTACTCCTTTACCCTATCATGACAGCAAGCATACTAATATCAGTGAGTATTTCTATAGCACTTGTTATGTATCAAGTGGCATAAAACCCATTCGACCTCACGACAACCCAATAGGCTGGGTACTACTGATAGCTCACTTTTACAGATGTGAGGAAGCTGAGGCACAGAGAATTTAGATGCCTTGTCCAAATCACATGGTTGGTAATTGGTGGAGTCAGGGTTGGATTCTTGAGATCTGGCTACTGAACCTGTGCTCTGACACCATTAAAAAGACTTCCTTTCTGTTCCTCTTGAAGAAAGAAGTCTTAGAGATAAAATACTTTAACTAAGTATGTTAATCTTCTAAAGATGTTGTTTTCAGGCACGGGGCAGGTTTAGGGCCTGGGAGAATGCTGTCCAGAGCCGTTGTCTTCTACTTTAAGTGACTTTCTGTAGCAAGTAACTGCATCTTTCAGACAGTGACAAGCCTGCCTCTTTCAGGGCAGGGGCCAAAACTAGAATTTTTTTTTTTTTTTTTACCTCCCTAGCACTTCACTTGGGTTCCTCTATATATTAGTCTCTTCCATGTTTTCTTCTGGAAAATTTGTTACCTCCTATTTTCTGTTCCCAATGTCTCACCAGCCTCTACCTTTAACCATCCTGCTTGATATTTCTATAAAAGTGATTAACCTGTTAGGCTAGTCATACCCTCTTCTTAAATTCCTCATGGCCTAGAAAAGTTTCTCCAGTTGTATCAGTACTCAGTGGAGAAAAAAAAAATTTTCTTTTATGAAATTTAACAGTACATCCAGAACTACAATATTAAGCACAATTACATAATATTATGTGGTTATTTATGTTTAACACATGTACATGCCCAAGAGCACAGGAAAGTCATATGAAAAATCTCAATGGGCAGCAGTTGGATTAGGTATCATCTGTTTGATGCTTGCAGATCTATTGTGTGTCTTAGTATTTCAGTATATTCTAGATGTGCCTGGTGTGTATTATGTGTCTTAGTATTTCAGTATATTCTAGATGTGCCTGGTGTCTATTATTATGTGTCTTAGTATTTCAGTATATTCTAGATGTGCCTGATAACTACATGTTAGACAGCATTGCTCTGCATCAACTGTATGAATCAACATTTGATCATTTCTTGCAACTGATTCAGCTAGACCACCATTTGCCTGATATTCTCTTAACAATCAACTTCATCATGTTATTTTCTGCTTTGCTATAGTCATATTGAAACTCTCCTTGTTCTTCCTAGAGACTCTGCTGTTCCATCTCTTGTTACCTTTGCTCACTTCTCTTCTGCCTTCCCTTTCCCCTCCTCATCCTTGAGATTGGCTCAAGGTCTCCGATTGTCTGTCATTGTCCTGCATATACTTTTTGCTGTGTCTCTTCCCAGCTCTTAGCAGGGTGTCCATTTAGTCCCGTTGGTAATACTGTAATCTATGTCTTGTGTGGAACTCTTTACTATGTTGGTAAAGCATCTTTCTTAAATAAACAGCAATTAATCAGTCTATTAGAAATTATGATAATCTTCAGCCTCTGACATTTTTCATTAATGCCTCATAGAAGAGTTGTCTTTTGGTGTGTAACAAATTACTCCTAAACTTAGCAGGTTAAAATAACAAATTTTGATTTCGAGTTTCTTTGGGTCAGAAATTTGGGAGCAGCTTAGCTGGGTAGTGTGGCTCACAGTCTCCCATGAGGTGGCAGTCTCTGATGTATCATCTAGGGCCATAGTCTTTTTCAGGACGACAGGGGAGGGATCTGCTTCCATGCCTGTTCAAGTGGTTGTTGGAAGGGCTTAGCTTCTCCCTGGCTGTAGACTGGCAAATCAGTTCCTCACTATACAATAGCAGGCTCCCAACACCCTCCCTGATTGTCCTCAGAGCATGCAGGCTGGCCTTACTTACAGCAGAAATTCAGGAAGAAGGAAAAGAGCCCAAGATTGGAGCTAGTCTTTCATATTGCAGAAGTGGCATGCTTCCCCCTCTGCCATATTCTTTTGATATCATAGACCAACCACTACAACTTGAGAGTGGCCACACGTGCCATTAGTGCCAAAAGGTGGGGATCTTGTAGGCTGACTTCCACCTGCCTCAATGGCACTATCATAACACGATACTTACATGTTTCTGGGCCTGGTAATGGTCCTAGAATCCAGGACTGAGATGCTCCACAGGGTTTCTTCAGGTGTCCGGCCCTCAGAACCAGCTCTTTCACAGGACCTTCTTGGGTATGGACAGAGATGAAGAAACTCTTAGGCAGAGGTAGAACTGGGTTCAGAACCTTCATCTCATCTTTACATGCCAACTTCATCACCAGATGACCCTTCCTTGGCAGGAGAACCCCACTCCGATTTCCTCTTAGCTGTTTTTCCTTGGCCAATGTCAGTACACTGGCATCCTCATCCATAAAATGGTTGTGTTACTTACTATTTCTGAAGTTACTCAGGGATAGCATAGACCCAAGGAGAAAAGTGAATTTCAGAGCATCTTGTAACCTGCCTAGCATTTGACGCATACATGGTGAAACCTGGCAGACTTAGTACACCAAGCCTGAAGGTCGCCTCCTGTCCTCTCCCTTATCACACCTGCTTTCGTGCTTCTCCCCACTGGGCCACACACTGCTTGTACTTTAACAAATCCGACCAGCTGTTTTCTTTTGGTATCTTTTTATTACAGCAAGAATTCCAAGAGCTGCAGGGGGAAGGCTGCTGAAAACACCACAGGCCCTGGGCCTCACTTCAAAGCAGCTTTCATCATTCTTCACGCACTGTTTGTAGGAACCTTGTCTGTTCTCTCCCGGGAACCAAATTCTCGTGGAGATTTTCCTCAGTGATATCACTATTTACAGAACACTGGGCCTGGACATCATGTTTATGTCTGATTTGTACATGTCCACATGGCCCATAAAGTTTATAAGGGGGTTAGAGAGCTTTTCCTTGTTCATAAATCTTTCCCTCCGGCCTCCCTCTAGGAGTGGGAAAGGAGGAGGCAGGAACGAGGAGGAAGGGGGCATGAAACTGGAGGGGAGCAGCATGAGGCATTCTCTCTCTCTTTCTCTCTCTCTCCCTCTGTCAGCTTTTTCCTTCATTCTCCTCCCTTGACATCAAGCGAACAGCAGAGCATAGAGGGGACTTGCGATGGCCTGAAAGCTGGGTGCTGTAGAGAGGACAACGAAACCTCGGAATCGTTTTCATCATCTTTTGTTAAATGAAGTTAATAATAGCATCCACTCACGAGGTTGTTTTAAGGTGAGGGTTAAACGAGGTAAGGAATATAAAGCATTTAAAATGGGGCATAGATACTAGAAAAAAAACACAATACATTTTAACTGAAAAAAATGACCAGAGTTTTCCAGGCCATTCCTCCAAGGTCCTGCCTCTGTCTCTCAGGCATCCCAAACCCATCACCCTAGTGACCATTAGGTTCTTCTAAGCCAGAAAACCTGGCTGCTTGGAATGCCTGTCATGGGCAGTCCAATACCCTCCAGTCTCCCCAAAATGACTGCTCTAAAAATAACTATTTACAGGCATAATTTTTGCATTCTCAAATATGAGACTGGTTCCATTTTAAAGTGGGTATATTATTGTGTACCATTCCATGGACAGCTGTGTAAATGTTTCTGCATTTTAGGAGGAAATATTTTAGAATTTAAAGTGAATAGTTCACACATATTTTCTGCCCCTACTCTCCGAACAAGAAATGTCTGCAGGCCAGTGGGGGTACACTGGAAGAATAATAGATCAATAACAATTTGCCACTGGTCACACATATTCCCTTGGCAGTTTTCCCAATTGGGGCTCAGGAAAGTCATTACAGGATGTGTCCACCCAGGCAAGGCAAAAGAGAAAAGATTGTGAAATTATGTTTTGAATTGCCTCCAACTATCAAAATAGGTAATGTGGAATAAAAAAGGAATTTGGTTCCTGAACTATTTACAGTATTTACAGTTGTCTTGATGATATTCTCATCTCTGAAATCTGAACTCTTGCCATCTTCTCCCCCAAATTGCCATGCTTTTCTCTGATATGGCTAGAGTGATCTTTTCAAAAGGTAGATCTGGGTTGCCAACCCTGTTTATAAACCCCCAGTGACCACTCATTGCTTTTAGATAAAACAAAACTGCTGAATGTGGTAGCCTTCACGCCCCAGCAGGACCCAGCCTTGCATACCTTCCCAATTCCCACTGCATGTCCCATCCAAGTTCCCCCTCACTTCCGAGCTTCATATCCTCTTTTGTCTGTCTCTAAGCCTCCTCTTCCCACCAGTCCTCTAGCTGACTACTACTTATCCTTCTAATCTCCTCCCAAATACCACTTATTCTGGGAAGACTTCTGACACTCCTTCAGCCCACCTAGACTAGCTGGTGATTTCCAACTTCGTGCTGTTTTTGGCATGGTGGCCCTTTCACCAACCATCATTCAGTGCGTATAATCAGTGTCTCTGCTAGAAGATGCTATGTTTGAGAACAGAGCCCTCTTTACCTTCTTAGTACCTTGACCTGTGCTCAGAGCCAACTCTGGGCTTAAGAAACATTATTGGTTCCATCAGTGTCTGAATCCCAATGTCAGACGAATCATCCATTTCTGCATTTTGAAAAGCCTTGGAAAAACAGAATGTGGTTTGCATCAGAATGCCACCTAATGGATCCAGAAAGTTCCTAGATTGCCTAGAGGAGTTAGATCATAACAGTTTAGCAATTGAAAGCATGTTGATTTTATTACTCCAAACTCTTCATTTTATAGATGAGGAAGACTAATGTGCCACAAGGTGAAAGTTACTCAACCATTTAACTAGAGTGGGGGCTATGATATAGTCTTGTAATTCCCTGTTATGTACATTTCCCACTGAGCTAATAGAGGCCCAAATGCCAAATAAATGTATAGTTCACGCATAACCAAAATAGTGACTTGTCTGTGTGGTTGCCCCTACCCTATTCCTTTGCCTGCGCTTGTCCTTCCCTGAGAAGAGAAAACACCAGCCCTCATGACGTTATCACTCTCCCCCATTCTGACACCACTCAGAGCCCTTCCTTTGAACTCTGCATTGCCATGGCAACTGCTCTTCATGAACATCAACATCACTGCCCACAGTCGCCTGTGCTGAGGTGGATGGCTGCCAAGCAAATCATAGGCAATTTTTTTTTAAGTCAAGAAGGCCGAGAGCTTCAGATCGAGTTCAGATTATTTGGAGGATATGTGTGTCAAGGACACTTAGCATCAGTTTCGATGAGGAGGCAGATAAAAGTATGATTTAGGGCACTGGTAAGGGAGGGCAGGGCCGTCTGCCTCGGGAGCTCGGAGAGCTCTTCCAGAAGCTCTTTGATGTGAAGGAGACATTGGAAGTTGCGTAATTCTTGCCCCATCCAAACGCAAGGCTGCGCCTAGGAGCCCCAGCTGCCAAACACGTCGAGTTTGCTTGTCCTTCCTCTCTCCCCGGGGCCCCTCCTCTTCTTTCCCAGCAAGCCAGGATGCAGCATGTAGGGTTTTGTTCCAAGGAGAGGACATTAGTGTCATTGAAGTAAATTTACAAGGCTGTTGGGCTTGGTTATAATGGGAGCAGCGAGGGTTTCTATTAAGAGAGGTGGTCAACCCAGCTATAGAGACTGGTCATGGGGTAGCCCTGAGCAAATTCTGATTGCTTGGGACAGAGATCTCCCATCACACAGAGAGAAACATATGCCCTTACAAATCGGTCACATTCCATTTAGCTCCTTTTCGTTTACATCCCTCACCCCCAGGGCTAACTGGAAGCATTTTTCTTCTTTTTGTTTCTTCTCTCCATCCCCCAAGTGACTTCCTCTTTTCTTTTCTCTTTCTGTCCAATAGTATCAGTCTGACTGTTTCTCGTTCACTCAAATTTCATTTTCCTATTTAACTGTTGCACTTGGCAACCCCCAGGTCCTTTGCATTGTAAAACCTGTGCTACACACGCCCCTTGCAACCTGCTTTCCATCAGCTTTGCCTAAATCGAGTTGCTGGATCAGTCCCGTGTGTTAGCAGGATAATAACTTTCCTTAGCAGGACAAAATGGTGCAGAGAGAGTGTTGCCTTTTCTGCTTCAAAGACTTCAGATTCCTTTAACCACAAAAATGAGAATAGAGCATAATGGATAGACAAGAGTCCCATGATGGCAATCTCCCTGCTGGAAATGTTCACGAATTACCTGTAATTTACCTCAAAATGGACCATATGTTGGACTGCAAGATGCACTTTTCCTTTTTTACTTAAATGGACTGTTATTCAGAACACTGTTTTTTCTTGACATGGGACTAGATGTTGAGAATAGGTTGGGGGAAATTGCCCTGGAGAAACTTCACAAATTAAAGGAGGCACGTGTTATCATCTGAATGCTTTGTACAAGGAAAGAAAGTGAAATTAGGTGCATTTCCTTCCTTAATACGCCACCAGCCCCCTGGGACCAGGACGAGAAGATTAAAGGCACTTGGGAAGGAAAGAGGCAATGAACCAATGATATACTGGTTCCCTTCATGCGTTTCATACAACACGACAGAAATGACAGAGCTCTCCATGCTGTGATTTATGTAGTTAGGAGACCCCAAGAGTGCCTCTGCCAAGACAGAGGGAGGGTACTGCTTTCTGAGCACATAGAACATCCGTTTGCTCTCTGCAGTGTCCTGGTCACATTTGCCTTTACTACTGGCCCCCTTTCCCATGCACAGTTACAGCATATGTGTGTGTCTACAGTATATGAGTGTCAGGACTTCCACTTGTTGAAATGAAATCTTTTGGATGTTATCAGAGTCTCAGTTTCTTAATCTCTCTGAATCTGAACAGATGCAAAGGCAGAAAGACAAACAATGGCCCACCTTCTTTTCCACCCAAAGCCACAGCCTTGTCACTAGCCATTGCCACATCTGCGTTTTTGAAGGGAAATGTCATAATATTGCTAATCAATAGGAGGAGTGACAGGCACATTTGTCAAGAACAAGCCAGCACGGCAGCTGTTGTCCTCTTTTGCATCTTTCCCTTGGGCTCTGCAGCGTGAAGCTTGGGGAAGAGCCCGCTCTGTCAGGGCAGCTGCCTGCTGTGTGAGGTCAGGGTTGATAGGGACATCCTGCAGGTGCTCTGCACAAGCGAGTCTGTGTGCAATGGATGGAGAGGCCACAAAAGAAACATCGAGTTTCTAGCCACAGTGTGCAAAACCCAGCAAACACCTGCAAGGGGGAGAAAAGATCTTCTGTCTCAGGAAGTCCATTGACCTTTATTCTGGGGAGTGCGCTTGTTTATGTGTTTCTTTTGAACTGCAGATGTTTCTTGATGCTCTGCTGGTCAGAGGATCAGGGGTCATCTCAGAGAAGGACTGAAGCCTCGGGTTGGCCTTGGGTCTCTCTCTTAATGATGATTTTCTTCTTTGCTCTGGAGGACAGTGTAACCAGAGGATGGAAAGTGGTGACAGGGCAATCTGCAGCCCCTGCCCTGCTTCACCCCACTTCTCCTGAGCTGATGTCAACACTGACGGTCAGGGATTGCCCCTGCAATGAGACTGCTCATGCGCAGGGCCCAAGTGTGTGCTGAGGTCACAGGACTGAAGTGCCCTTTCCCACCTCACCAAAATAATTTTTAAATGAGGAAATTAATCTTAATCAACTCTTATATCTTCAGTTTTAGTTAGCTCAGATTGTCGTTATGGCTTTTCATGCTTGGGGGAAAGTGTCCCCAAGACTAGTGATTTTGTTTGATTGATGTAATTAAGCCAAGCTCATACTAACGAGAGAGACCTTAAGGACCACTGAGGACTTTTCTTGTTTATTTCTATTTCTTCCATTTGCTGCTTCTTGCCTTTGAGAAGAGGTGATATTATGGGACATAGGTCTCAAAGTACCCCGTTTTTAGATTTAGAAAACATTAATATCTGATATTTTAAAAGGAAAGCTTCATATTCTACTGTCAGTTATACATCTTTCATACAAATGTGAAAGTAAAAGACACAGTGAAGGACCATTTTGCCAAGGAACAGTCCAAACCTGAGGTGGGAGAATACTCAAGCTCAAAACCATTGGGAAAAATCGATTGATTAAAGGAAGATAATGTGTTTAAAATATTAAAACACAGGGGCTGGGGATTTAACTCAGTGATTAGAGTGCTTGCCTTGCAAGCACAAGGGCCTGAGTTTGATCCCCGGCACCACAAAAAAAAAAAAAAAATTAAAATACATTCTCTTCCAAGATAAAATATGGTAATAATATTCCAGGCATAGAAAGTTTGCAATTCCCCCAAAGACACAAGTCCAGGGTAAGTAAGACTGATAGTATTTTAAATTACCATGCAAATGCATGTAGTCCTTTTCTAGATGATTGCCTTGAAGACCATGGAATCCCAGTGATGCTGCCTCTGCTAGGAATGCTTTTGGAGAGTCTGTGTAGAATTCAGAGTCAGCAGCTTATTCTTAAAAGACTTCAGGCATGACAAGTGATTGTGTTTAAGGGTGATTGCATTTTTTTATACCTATAAATCAGAGCAAGTTCAAGAATTGAGCTTGCAATTAGAAATAATTTCCTTGGTTTTGTCAACAGTGGGGCATGGGTGTAATACTTATGGGATTATTTTGAAAGAGGACAATGGAACTATGTATGGCCTGGGCAATGATTGGCCAAGGGAGTGCTGCACAGGCTGGTCTTCCAGGGAGGGACCCATGATTGCAAAGATCTTGTTCTGGTACTGTGGGTGCGTTTGAATTTACTTCACTTTTTGAGTCAGGTGTTTTCATCCATGGAAAAATGGGCCTCATTTTGTTGAGTGATTTCTGTCAAGTTTGTAAGAACAAAACAAGATCCTTACTGATATTGCTAATACAAAAGCATGGGCATGAAAGCAGACACGAATGACTCCCTGATCTGCCACTAACAGGTTGCATGATCTTGGATCAGTCATATTAGCTCTTGGCGTGATTCAGTTTCTTCATCCATAAGATAGATTGTGGTAGAGTACTAATTTACACTGGATGAGATAGATAATGTGCACAAGAGTGTTGCAGAACAGATGCAACATATATAAACTTTGAAGTCAGACAAATACGGATTTACATCCCAGTCCAACTACAAGACACATTATTAATCCAAACATCGTTTTCCCTATCTATAAATAATTCCTACCTATAATGAGGGCTCCCTCCATTAGGAATCTAGGCTGTATGAACAACCATGTTACAATCATCATCTGTTTCCCTTAGGGTGACATACAAAAGATGAGACATTGATGAGGCTGTGTTAAAACAGTAGATGCCAGTTTGCATGCTCTGAAAGACAACCTGTCACATTTGTATTGAGTCTATTACAAAATTACAAAAATTACAGAGTCTGTTACAAAATTCTTCAGAAAACTAAGTTAAAGGAAAATGGTTTTAAATCTGAAAAACGAACAACTTATAAGATTTTTAGAGGGAGCCATGATTATTTGGAAACATGTGGTAGTTTGCTTAAGAAACCTAAAATAAGGGAGGGGGAACTATGTGTTTGTTTGTTTTATTGTTAAGTGGAAAAATCCCCCAGCCTTTTTTTTTTTTAATATAGGAATTTTAAAGGATTAAATTGAACTGGGAAAAATACAGGCTGAGAGGTCAGAGAAACATGGATCAGGCTATACTCTGGTCCTCCCTATTAGGAAGTTTAGGGCTTGATTCTATTAAAGTGATTGCTGAGGCTTCCCTATTATTGTATTCACAAGTGCTACACCCCGAGAAGAATGAAACAGTGACCCCCCCCCCAGGTTATCTAGAGAGCTAGACTGCTTCTTAAGAGGGTATCTATTTTCCTTCTGCCTCCGTTTGTTTACATACCAATTGATCTCCCAACCACTAGGACAAGCATCTATTCAGCGGACCCCACCCACTGCCATGGTGCAGACGCCCAACATGACTTCTGACAGTCTGGCTGGACACGGCATTCCCCACTGGCCGTGGAAATCTAGGAATGCTTTGGTGAGGAAATGAGAATCAAGCCTTGGATCTGATTACACCCAAACCTGACTCTCACTTTTTTTTTTCACTGTCAAGAGACTGTGCCAATGATGTCCAAACTTTTCTGCACATTCTTACCATCTGGGGATCTTTTAAAAGTCATAATGACAGTCATATCCTGTGCCAGTTAAGTCAGATGTCTGGAGGTGGAGCCACACATCAGTGTTTTCTAAGAGCTCTAGACAATTTCAATGTGCAGCACAGTTTGGGAGACTTTACAAACCTCAAGGGACTTGTGAATGTATTTAAAGGCATGGGGTTAGTGTTTAACAAATGATAACTCCCCTTTCTATTAGTAAGAAAGTTTGGTGATAATAATAATAATGAGATTTATGATACTAATATAATAGCAAGTCCTTACACATTTGGGGCACCTTACAGTTTACTTTTTTGGGGGGGTGCTGGGGATCAAACTTAGGGCCTATGTGCTTGCTAAGCAAGCACTCTACCACTTGAGCCAAATCTCCAACCCTGTCACAGTTTGCTCTTACATCTATGGTTTGTTCCAGCCCTCTCCGTTCTCCCAGGAGATAAACAACATGAGTACTATCTTTTTCATCTTACAGGTGAGGAAAATGAGACTTAACAAGGGTAAATAACCTTCTTAAGTGAAGCTTAGCCTTTAACTGGGTCTTCTGACTCCAACACCCACTCATATAAAGATACTGGAAATGAGCAGTAGGTAAAACCCCCCAAGCTCCCGGTCGGTTGAGATCACATGTGGAAAGCTGGATGGGAGGCCATGCCCAGTGTCACCTTCATACTGATGCAGTTGGATTGGAGAGGTGGGGCCTCCTGCCCTTCCCTGAACCCATCTGTGTACAGGCAACCCCGACCTCCCCATGCGGGCTCTGCCTGAAAGGCAGAGAAGATAGAGAGCAGGCCTGAGTGTTCCATCTGCTTACTGCACAGGTGTGGAAGCACAAGAGCACACCCACCATGCCCGCATGCAGCGGACAGGTGCATCCAAAGGATGGCCTTCCTGTGTTTCCCCCACCCACACGGGGTGGTTATCAGTTAAACTTCCCTCCCTCTCCCAGCGAGATGGGTCTTTCTTCTTCTTTTGAGGAAGGGAAACTGACAGTTGAAGGATGGACTGGAAGTATTGGTTTTCATACCGTTTGTTTCTGTGCAGAAGGAAACGGTATCAAGTGCGTGGTATCAACAGCAGGCAGAATGTGAACACAGGCTACATAAACACTACTGAGGCAGGAGCCACAAGAGTGAAGCAGTGAAGACTGCTGTGCTCAGGGGTGCCTCCGCAAAGGGTTACGAGTGGGATCTTGAAAAAAGAAGCAGGAGCTGAACAAATGAAGTTTTTCACAGAATCTCTTCTAATTTCCTGATCTAAGATGCATATTGTAGTTTTCAGAATTTTAGCAATAAGTTCTAGTAAGTCTGATATGGCCAGTATTACTAGGTTAGTGGGCTTGGATGAAATACCTTTTGGGGGCAGCGATGGCAGCTTGGGATTCTAAGGATGCAAGGCAGGTACCTGGTCTTGATGAACTGCATTGGGTAAACAAAATTTTTTGAGGGATGCCACTTTTTGTTTTTGACATAATGTTGGTGGGAGTGAATTTTGCAACTTTGAGGAAAACATCCTGTCATCATATAGGAGGACATCACGATGTTGGCTTCAAACACGGCACACTGTGGTTTCAGTCCTATTTCTGACACTCAGTAACAGTGGTACAACCTTAAATGTGTTACATGCCCCCTATACAACACGATTTTCTCCAGTAACGTGAGGGTAACAGTAGTAGCACTTCTTTCAAAGGGTTGTTGTGAGACTTAACTGATATAATGCATGCACATAAAGAATCTAGCTCCTGATGTACATGCTCAGTGAAGTAGCTGTTGTAGTTATTTTATGATTGTTGCCAGGACTCTGAGATTCATCCTGCTATTGAAATGCCTCTCAGCAGTTTTTCAGGACTAGGACTGCCTAATGGCCAGGAAGCTTTCTTGCTGTGCTTTTTCTCTTCCTTGGTTCTCAGATGTTTTTCTTTTCTTTTCTTTTCTTTTCTTTTTTTTTTTTTTTTTTTGGTGCTGGGGATTGAACTCTGGGCCTTGTGCTTAGTAAGCAAGCACTCTAACCACTGGGCTAAATCTCCAGCCCCTTCAGATGTTTTTCTTTGAATTCCAGGAGATTTGTCACCCTAGAGGAGAAGATGGAAGCAGTTCTTTTCCCTCTGTATTAATATTCCACCCTTCTTTCAAGTTCCATTTCAGATTCCATTCAGGGACATTAGAAAACACTTTTCAGAGGAGCTAGTATTCGTCTCTCCCTCTCAGTTCCCACAGGTCTTTATAACTTTATTACGACATTTATCACATTCTATTTTGTGCTGTTCTTGTTTTCCACCTGCCTCTTTCAGTGCACCGTAACCTTCCTGAGGGGAGGAGGCTAGTTCATTCATGTTGGAATCCCCTGCAGCTCATGGCATCATACCTGGCACACAATAGATGCTCAGCAAACATTTATTGAACGGAAAATGATCATTTTTTTTGAAAGACTGCTTTATAATCATTCACCTTCCCATTTATCTACTGATCTTTCTAATTTGGAAGAATAATTTTGGAGATATTATAAAATGACCCCAACTTCTTGAACCAAAGGTAAAGTAATTATCATTCTTGGATCTTTGCTATCATTGCTTACAGATATGGAGATGAAACACACCACCAACAAAATACTGGAGAAATGATAGCTAACTGAAATTTATAGGCCCCAGTCCTGTTATTGTACTGTTGTGTAACCTTGAGTAAATTGAGTCTTCCTGGGCTTAGTTTCTCCATCCATAAAATGAAAGTGAAGACCTCTCACAAATTTTCTTGATTTTTGACTTCTTTATTTTAGATACAAAGAGGAATTTTGCTACTGTTCTTCACATCCTCTCCCCCTCAAAAAAATAAGTTGACTAGGTTATTCCTCTATTCCTAGGAAATAGAATAGTTCTTGGCTCATAGTAGCTGCCCAATAAATACTTGTTAATTTAAATGAGTTAAATATAATTTAGATACGATTTAAAAATATATTTAGATACAAATACATTTAGATACAATTTACAAACATAGTTATGTAGTGCTAGAGAATAATTATAGTCCTGGCCTCCCAAAATTCCCCATTCCTGAGAGATACACTAAGAAACTTGTATAGAAAGGAAACAAACATGGACAGTAAGATCTGGCTTCTGCTCAATCTTTCTTTATGTGTCATGAGCTGCTTACAAGAATTAAGTCCATATGCCAGTGCAATTAGTATTTTGGATGAGATAATTCTTTAATGTATGGGAGTATCCATATGATGTAAGATATTTAGCATCTCTGGCCAGTAAATGTCAGTACAACCCACAGTCCTTTGTGCCAACAACAAATTCTTCTCTAAGCACAAACATTTCTGAATGTCTCTGGAGCAGACCAGACCTCTGTGTTGAACATCACTGATTCGCTATGGTGAGTGGCTTAGTCTATGGATAACAATCACTGTGTGTCCCCACTATGCACTGCCTGAATTTGTCAGTTAGATATGAAATAGCCTTTATATCAACTTTAGTCCTTCCTCACAGAATGATAAGCCATGTGAAAATTGTGGGCTTGCAGAAAGGTCTGCCTTTTCTTCAAACACCTCTGAGAACTTGGTTGTCCTTTCACATCAATTTTCCAGAGATAATGATTAAATCCAGAGTGGGGCGCCTATGGAGAAACCTCGAGAGAGTTGATGTAGAATTGCCTTGAATATTGGTTCGATAGTGACTTTGAAATCTGAGCAAACTGTGTCCTAAAGACTTTGCTGGATGCAGTGTTACTGGACAATTTTAAGCCCATATCTTCCTGATGTTGAAGATTGTTTGTTCATCTTATTTTAGGTTTGAGTTCCAAATGAAATAGCTCTGTCATCTCTTTCACCATCTCAGAAGAATTCGAGATGTTAGGAGATAAAATCCTTCCCCATTTTTGCACATGTGGAGATAATTTGCTTCTGGAACATTCTTAGTCAGCTACAGTGGGCCGGTTGTCCCTGTGAATGCAGGATAATTTTATCTTATTCACATGACTAACATTCTGCATGAAAAGTGTCATAATGCCTGATTTCCTTCTTTTTATTTCAAAGGAAATGGAAACATTTCCCTTATTTCTATGGCATCATTGCACATGACCCATTTTGAATGGTAGTCAGTCATATAGTCCAAGGGGGAAGTTCCCAGGGAACCTCTGTATGCAGACTGGTTGTCCAAGGATTAGCTCACTGGACTTTATTTGGAGAGCTGGATCCCAGCCTAAGAAAGGCAAGAAGCTTTTAATTAATCATCTGAAAAATAAATGGTTAAATGACTCCTGCAACTTGATTCAAGTTCTGACCAGTAGTAATAGGAGTGTGCCCTTAAACTCACCTCTTACCAGTCAAAATGAGCTCCTTCTTTCTATTTTGCTACACAACCACGTAAACACATAAAATCTGAGGTATGGGCTGTGGCTTAATTTTATCTCTTGGAATTTGTATGTTGGAAATTTAACCTTCAAATGCTTATGTTGGTGTTATTTGGAGATGGGGCTTTGAGAGAGTTTTGGGTCATGATGGCTCTGCTCTCATACATGAATTAGTATATTTATGTATTAACAGATTAATGAAATAATGAGTTATCAAGAGATTGTCTTTGTTATAAAAGTGAGATTAATCTGGCAAACTTGCTGTCTTGCCATGTAGTGCCCTCTGCCTTGGGAACCTGCAGTATCTACTATCAAGAAGGAGGTCATCTGAGGCAACCCCTCAACCTGGAACTTCTCAGCCTTTATTTTCAGCCTACAAGAAATACATTTCTTTTCTTTATAAACTACCCAGTCTTTGAGATTTTGTTATAGCAACAGTAAACAGACTCAGACAGTATCTAAAGTTAGGTTTCCAAGAACCAGAACCTGAGATACTCATACTTGAGCAACAGATTTATTAAGATTGGATCTTAGGTAAATCTGTAAGACCATAAGGGATGCAGCACAGGGTGGGATTGAATGTAAGCAAGGTGGGGCCCAGCTGGAGTCTTTCCTGAGCTTTATCTGATGGAATATGAATGGTTGTTCCATTTTGAGGAAATGGGCTGGAGTTTATCCTTATATGGCAATCAGACTTTGACTGTTGGGCCTCCTGAGAGGCATGGGTGGAAACTCCCAGGCATCTCTGAGCTAGGCCTTACACTTGGTCCCAGGCAAACCTCTGGAGTATGGAAGGGTGCAGCTGTCAGCAGCCAATTTGTATGACAGCTGGGGGGAGAATACCAGGAAAAGTATCTGAGAAGGCCACCAACAGCATATACTAAGCACCACTGTATTTCAGTGTCCCAGAAAAAAACAAAACAAAACAAAACTATATATTATACAAAAGAAGAAATGATTTTCGTTCACAGTTCACAGTTCTGTTTTTCCTGTTATGGCATAAAGGCATTAAAAACAAAGAGAAACCATAAACACCCCTGAAAGGGGGATATGTTAGATCCATGCCTGATTGGGATAAAATTAAAGTGCCTCATAGAAGCAAGACATTTGGATAAAAACTGAGGATTTAGTATGGAGTATGCCCAGTTTCAGGATTCCTCTAGCTTCTTGCCCTCTGAGATTCCTGTCTGCAATGATCCCAACACCTCTGTTCATGACTTAGAACCTAGAAAAATGTAATTTTGGAATCAGGGCCTGAAGGAGATGAAAAAGCGTGGTTTTAGAGATGCTGATTCACTGAGAGAACTTGTTTAAAGCCATCTTTCCTCAACACAATTATATTCCAAGGTGGTTTTGGTTCTTTGTGAAGACAGTGAAGGACAAACTTCTGCTACTGCCCCCAAAGAGAACCTGGAGTGGAACAACTATATGTCAAGAAATGTACTTGTCATCTTATATACTTGAATCCATTTATTTTTCGAATATCTATTTAGAAGTGAAAACTGTAAAAACACTAAGACAATGCATTCAAAGAATGTCAATACATATTAATTCCTGGGTTAAGCAACAATTTAATAGTGCTTTTCCTACTTCCCTTCTCTTTTGGATATGTTTTTTAAAAAATCAATAAAGTTAAGCACAATTTTTAACAGACATGCCCATGTGATGAATGCTCCTTTCCTAAATGGGAAAATGAAAGCCCAGAGTAATAATATTACTCTACATTTGTGTCATGAGCATTATAATGGGTCATGTTACTGAAGCGACAGACTTTCGACTTTACTACATTTATAAAACTTACATGTGTCCAAAATATCTGTGTTACTAAAATAACTTTCTTAAAAACCTCCATTCCTTTTAGTGATGGTGAAGGAGATGGGAAGGAGAGATCATAATTACACTAATAAAGGCTCCTTGGCCCCTTCCAGTATATGGCCACCGTTTTCAGGTCAGCACTAAGCCAATATGAATAGATAGTGCCCCCTGGGGCTTCTTCCTCTTCAGGAAAGCCCTCTATCTCACAGCGTCTCATGGTCTTCAAGTGACATGAAGACTCCTGATGTCAATGAGTCTGTTTTAGAAAAGATAAGGGCTTCTTTAAAAATGAGGCATCCTCAAAATTTCAAATAAAATTCAAATACATTTTTTGTCTATTCATTTGGTTAAAAAAGAACGTGGGAAGCAAAGAGAAGGGCCTCGTAATTTAGTTAGTATGACTTTTCTTTGACCTAATTCTCTTACATGTTGGATGAATTTCTTTGGCAAACTGAATAATTTTCACAAGTCAATTACATACATTCCTTCATCCTGTTCGAGTGTAATAAAATAGCTTAATAGAATAAAACAAAAACCCCCAAGATGATGATGTTGGCCATTATTAAGTATAACAATAGGAATTAATTATGACAGCAGAAAGGATAATTGATGACTCAGAAAATGGATTCTAAAACTCTCTATTGTGACTGCAGAGATATCTGAAGAGCTGTATGGCTTTCTGAATGCTTTTTGAACAGGGTTATTAATAATATCTTTTTTTCTTAATTCCTTACATTCGGTTAGCCCTTTATAGAACATTGTCATGCATGGAATTTCATTTTTAATTTAACCAATGTTTGGAGCTTGTGAGGTGCCAGGCCTTGTTCTGAGTACACATGTTAACTCAGTTCCTCCGTACCAACTCTCTGCTCTGTGATTCTGGTTGCTCTTTTACAAATGAGGACACTGAGGGTTAGAGGGAGTTGGGAACTCACGCTTGGTCCCCCAGGTGGAATGTGGCAGAACAGGAGTTTGGATCCAGTCTGCTTCCTCAGTCTCTGCTTCGAACCATGGCACTATTCTACCTGTTTTCCATTTTAGTCTTACAGATACCCAGAAAAGTGGAAACATTCAGGTGCATTTCCCTGAGGTTAAAACATTCCCTGAAACAGAAACTAAATATTTGAAAAGTTGTAGAGCTAGTTAGTAAACTCCTGAGCTGGAACATCCTTGTCTTTATCCTCAAATCAGCATACTTTCTGATGTTTCCTTATAAAGCAACAAAGTATTTTATTCAAAGTGGTATGTAATGTTGCTAAACTTTGGAGCACTGAGGAAAAATAATACTATATTTGAGGAAAAAGTTGTGCACAAATGTTGAGGGTCAGTGGAAACATATACAATTCTTTTAAACTAGAGACACTATTAATTTAGAAGCCTAGTGTCCATCCAAGTACTAACCAGGCCCGACCCTGCTTAGCTTCCGAGATCAGACGAGATCGGGCGCGTTCAGGGGTCATAGAGTTTCTTACTAATTCTGACATCTTCTGTGCTTCAGAAGATCTGGGGATATTGTAATTAATGCAGATTCTCAGGTTCCAATCCAGGAGTTCCTATTTGTAGACAGGAAGTCAAGTTCAGAAATCTGATTTTTTTGTGATGGGACTGAACCCCAAGCCTTCACACCAAGTTACATCCCCAGTCCTCTTTAGTTATTTTATTTTATTTTTTTTATGTTCAGACCAGCTTTTGCTAAATTGCCCAAACTGGGTGTGAACTTGCAATCTTCCCGCTTCAGCCTCACCAAAGTGCTATGATTACAAACATGTGCTAGCTGTTCCTAGCTGAACAAAAATTCAGCTAGGAATCTGAATTTTTGACAGACATGCCCATGTGATGACTGCTCCTTTCCTAAATGGGAAAATGAAAGCCCAGAAGAGTGACCCATCCTCTCCAAATTTACTGAGATGCTAAAAACTCAAGACTGTGAGGTCAACATGGCACTAAATACACATTAGTTTGTTCATATAATGACATATTTATGAAACTCAAAGATTAATTTATTCTCATACGAATTACAAACTTACTAATGCAATTTATTCTTCAGTGAGTTAAAACTTTCAAATAAATGGAGCTAAGAGCTACTCAATTTTAAGGCACTAAATCTTACTGAGTTTTTTGGAATTTAATGAATGTAAGCAGCAGCACTTGTACTCCCCCCAAACTTAGTTTGATTAATTATATCAACACTAACGCATAAAATCAAATATATGTAAAAATCACTTTAAAGAAATGTCTATCTAGAGACCTAGAGAGAGGTTGACTATAGCCAAATCACTGCCATTTGCCAAGAATGTGTCAACAGAAGGAGTGTGTCTTCATGGACTACAGCAAAAGGAAACTGGAGAGCCAAGAGTCTGGGAGTATCCAGAAGTCTCTGGTGGACAGGAAATCCTGACCCGTTTCCATTTGAGGGCGTGCTGCTGACCCATTCTGGTATGTCTCCCAGCCGCCTTCTCTGAGCCTTCCTTACCTCTGCTAAGAGCGATTGGTTCTTCAGGCCACGTTTGTTGGGTACCACCTTGCTCTACTGCCAAAGTTATTTGAATGATGCGAGCCTGTGACAGACAACTGAGAAATCAGATTCTTTGTCATGCAACATTGTAACCGGGATCCAAAGTCTCTGATTAGTCTCTTCTAGTTGCTTCTTACACAAAATCTAGAGCTTCTGAAACTCAAAGTGGAGAAGGAAGTTTTGTGAAGAGAATGCCTGGGGAACGTGGGCTATGTCCCCTGCAATTTGAGGGACTCTGGTAGGTTTCTGAATCACACCTAAGAGATCTAAAGTTCATGAGCTTGGCTAAACAAGGTGTGTAGCACAGTCATTTCTAATCCCACCTTAGTTTATTTCTTGATTTGTCATATTTCTAAATTCTATTCATTTGGGGCAAAAAAGAGGACAAAAACTAAAACTAATTAGAAAAGAAAATGAACAAGGGCTATGGTTATGCAGAATTTCTATTATTAATAGTTTGAGATGTGGACCCTAGAATATAATGGGTGAAGTTTCTAGATTGGATATTTTCCGTGGATCTATGTGTACTTACTTACCTGATGACATGCAGTGGTAGCCCTACCCTTGTATTCTTTTGTACTTTGGATGGAGACTGAGAGCATGAAGGAATCACTGAGTCCAATGTTTTCTACCCCCAGAAAACAGTAAAAAATCATTAAAGATGATCCCTAGTGGGCTTCAGGAGCAAAATGTGGTGGTAAGACATGTATCAAGCTTAACTACAACTGTCCAAAACAGAGAGGCCCTGACAAAGCTAAAATCCAGACCGGTAGTTTTAGAAATAGCAATTGACAGATAAGAAACCTGAGGCCAAGGCCTGTAAAGGTGGCTCCAAGTTATGAGTGAGCTGTGTACCATAGAATGACTGATATTTAAGGTTTTCATAACTGATGATGAGCATCATGGTGGTTACTAAGGTCTAACGTAAGGACTTCTTTATTTAAACACCTCCATCACCTTTTTAAGAAAAAGTAACTTTTCCAGGTCATCTTGTGAGACTCTGGATGTCCAAAGTCTAGTCTCAGTCTGATATTATGGCCTATAGAAAGTTTCTATTGCATGGTTTTTGGAAACAATTTGAAGATAGCAGAGTCAAGTATTAGTGCATGACTGACATTTATCTGGAACTGCAACATGATTTTCTGTTCACATGTCCTTTCTCAGCACACATACACACCCCCCACACACACATACACCAGACAGATGTGTGTATACACAGACATTTATTTTAGTTCTCTTTCTCCTTTTTTCCTTAGAAAACATTTTTAAAAGGCGAAAAAGTACTTTAGGTTTTTTTTTGGATCAATTTTCCATTTTAAATAGCTCAGCCAACAGCCTGATGGGCCCATAGAATCTTTTATGAAATCCCAGATTTTAAAAAGGGCTTACTGCAAAGAAAATGGCAATGGCTTAAGTGACTTTTAGGAGCCTAGAGACAGAATTCAGGATTTGATGTTTGTTACAATAAAGTAGCCAAGAAACAAAGCGGTAATAAGGTACTAATAAGGCTAAAAATAGCCACGAGATCTGTGGGAATTAGACATGGGAAGCTCAGTTCTCATTGTGGTTGGATTGGTCACAATTCAACCACAGCTGCTTGTATTAGGTGTAAAGCACAATATATATTTTTAAAGAGCTCTTGTTATTCCTTCTCTTCCTCAGCTGTTTATGAAGATTGAAAGGACTGTGCAGACCATCAATGAAGTCAGCTGTATCTTTCTCCTCTTCCTTCCCTCTCCCATTCTTGGTCAGTCCCAGACACCATTAGGATATTCCAGTCAATTTTCTTTCTTTCCAGGCAGTGCATTATGTACCTATCAAATGATGTTTGGTAATCAATTCTTGGTCTCTCCTTGAGGTCGGTCAATGACCTCCACCATTTAAATTATCATCTCATTTCTTTCTTTAGAGAGAATCCATCTCTTTTCTCAGAGTACATTGGGGTTTCAGACACAGGTAAGGTACTAAACCATTTATGAACAAAATGACATTCTTTCTCATCAAGGATGTCAGATTTGGCTCCTCTGGGAAGATAGACTTGGTTATTAAAGGGATCTGTTTCATTTAAAGTTCCACCTAATATGCTTCTAACTCCTTTCTTCTCAACTCTGTCTTAGTTACTTATTCATGTCTAGTTACTTTTACTTTGAGGGTGAAGAGTATGGATGGAGGAGAAAGGATGCTGTGAGGTTTAAAGCCAGAATTCTGAGGTTCAAGTCAGGGAAAGTTGTAAGCTGCCTATATGTTTTGATGCATGTGATGGAATATAAAAACATTTGGAGTAAGCTGGGCAGGTTAATAAGGTAAAAGTAATATGGGAAAAAGGGAAAAGCAGAATTTCTTTTGCCCATCCCTTAGTGATTGAGAGGATCATTTAAAAGTTAAAGGCTTGACTATTTACTAACAAAGGAAATATCAAAGCACCTGGTGTTCGTGGTCATACTCAAAGTACCTTTGTTGTACACACAGTTCATTGACAGTTTTACTGCTCCTGAAGGTCCAGAATCTTTCAGAGACAGGCTGAAGTGTTATTTTCAGAAGGTTCAGCAAAAACTCTGACAGCTTTTGCATCTTTCTGGATGCTCCTGCCTTGAACTGTCTGGAGGCCATATTTAGTTTTCGAGTTAATAATTTTAAAAAGATAAAAATAAAAAAAAAAGATACTACGTCTATATATAATGACTTCATCTTGTCTGCAGAAATGGTTCCAAACAGCAGTCGCTACACACGAGTAGGTTTCATTAAGCAATGTGTCGATGCAGGAGCACAGATACCAGTGTCAGCTGCTGCTGCTGCTGCTGCTGCTGCTAACTGCTTAACTGTGGAATAACCACAGAGCCAAGGGTGTGAGCCAGCATTAACGCTGACTGCCATTCTCCACTCGACTTCCCTTTCATTTTCCATTTGGAGGAAGGTACTGCACGTAAGCCAAATTCCTTCAGGAAATTAGAAGACACATAATTTCACTTTTTGTAAGTAAGTAATTATTTTAAAGAACACTCTAAGGTATTTATGAAGATCCTTGTAGACCTTTGTTTTACTGTGTTGTCAGCATCGTCTCTTTGTTAAAATATCATGATGCATGGTTTAGACATACAGATAATTAAAAGAAAACAAACCAGAAAAACAAGCACACTCTGACAAAGATAAAACAAAATCTTGTAAATTACTTTCGGTGGAACTTTTAAAAAATTTATTTACATGTAGAAAAATGTCTTCTAACCAAATCATTGTATTAAAGAGCCAACCAATAATTAGATGGTCAGAAAATACCCAAAGCAAAACATTATCTTCAGAGGTTATGGGAAAAAGATGTGAAGGTCTTGCTGAGACATGCATCAGACCCTGGAGAAATTCCCAGTTCTCCACGCACTTTTCAAAACAACTAGATGCTCCAGACTTCCAGGGCCCTACCTCATGACAAAATCCACAGGCAGAACTCTCATCTTATTTAAATAGATGATTGGTACTGAGAGCCACTCTTATTTTCAGTTTGACTAAACATTGCCCAGATCCTGCAACTCTGTATTTTTGCCTGAACTTTCTATAGTAGAAACGTAAAGGCAGCCACGACAGCCCTTAAATATCATAGAAAAGTCATTACAAGAAAGAAAGAGAAAGAGAGAGAGAGAGAGAGAGAGAGAGAGAGAGAGAGAGAGAAGAAAGAAAGAAAGAAAGAAAGAAAGAAAGAAAGAAAGAAAGAAGAAAGAGAAGAAAGAAGGAAAGAAAGGAAGGAAGGAAGGAAGGATGGAAGGAAGAAAAGCAAAAGGGGCTCAAGAAACTTTCTATGACAATAGAAAATATTTTCTAAAATGTTGACCAACGCTGGAAAGGGACTTGACTTCTTTTCCTTAATATTTTATTATGATGAAATCTATATAAAATATACTATTTTAACCATTTTTAAGAGTACAGTTCATTGACATTCAATGTACTCACCATTGTCCACTTCCAGAATTTTCCACCTTTCCAAACTGAAACTCTACACCCAATAAACAACTCCTGGTCCTCACATCCCTTGTCCCTTGACAACCACCATTCTACTTTCGATCTCTGTGATATTTGACTCATCTTGATCATGCTCCCAGCTCCGAGTATTCCTTAACTTCAAGAATTTTCTGCTATTTATTTTACAAACACATTGGAGAAAATATACAGCAGCTAGGGAAGGGCCAGAACCCCAGGGATCCATTTGAAAAGATGAATGTCCCAATCATAATGCTTGTGGAAGAAGTTATCATTCCTGAATGAGGCAGCTTCCTGTCCAGGCTTTGCCAATCTTAAAGCAATGTTTCTGCTCTGAAATGGCTGGTGATAAAGAACATATTTATGCCACCAGTGGGAGATGAATTCAATCACCTGGGCCGGTGGTGCCCAGAAAGCCAACGCATGGAAATGAATGTTTTTTGGATCTGGCATGTGATTATTGTTAGGAGAGGAGGCATTTGTTTGGGGCCATTGTGATGATGGTACCATGAGGCCCATTGTCTCTTTTCTCTCTATTTTATCTAACTACCAGACTAAGGTGAAGCTTTGGAATGGCTTAAAACATAGAAATAAAGCAGATGTGGGACTTGAACTGGATGTGGCTCAGTGTATAAATGAGATTCCATTGTTTCTCCTGTTTGTCTCTTGTCAGTCCTTCCCAGCACCCCCATCTTCCAGAGAAAAAGCATACTCAAATCAAAATGAAAAATAATTTATGCAGATAATATAAAAAATGGGAAAAGACAACAAATAGCCAATTTAAGAAATTCCAAACCCAAGAAAATTCCAATCACTTTCACAGCAGAAATAGACTTTGTCTGAGTTATCACGATAATTACTTCAACTCATCATTTCCTCTTGCTTGTATGGATGCATGGACATAACCTAAAGATAAATTATGCCTCTAGTCTCCAGCATATCTTCCTGGAAAGTTTTGCTGATGATATATTTTTTTAAATTTTAAACAAATGTACAGTGTTTACATGTAGGGTAAAATAAACACAGAAGAATGTAAATATTCTGCAACGAAAAAAAACTAAGAAAAAATAGTTTCTTGGTTCCACTTAAATGTGTGGTAAACAATTTGTAGATGCTCTTCAGTGGAAATTTTGAATGACTCACTGGGCCCAAGTTCCCAAGTACAGGCCAGCTAGAGGCCACGCCTCAGTTTCTGTTCCCATGAGTAGCACCGAGAACCTTCCATCAGGGCTCCAGGGAGGTTCCTTCTAAGACATGAGAACAGCTAAAGGCAAGACCCTTTTCCACACATGGATAGTGCTGTGCACACAGCAGCCATAGAAAGAAAAAATTCGCCAGAAAAATGAAAGATTGTTTTTCAGTCATTGTCACAACTGAATAAATTTACTAGATTACCTTGAAGTGGGACAGTAGACTGATATGTTTTGAGGGAGGAAGGGCTCACTAAGAGGAACGCAGGTAAGTAGCCAAAGAGGGCAGAGTCTTTGTGGGTCTCTAACAGGAGACAGAGCTAAAAGTGGGGAAGGGGATGGTGGGAGGTGATGATGGCTCAAAGAGAGCTTTGCCCCTCTACCAAGTGCCATGTGGCTTTGGGTAATCTTCTCCAACATGATGAGAGTTACACTGATCTAGCAAGAGAGATTCCACAGGGCCACAAGGAAGCCATATACTCAGAAGATTTCCTGTGGAAGAAGGTGATTAATGGTAAGCAGACGTAGGAACATGGTGGTGGTGGTGGCATGTTGGGCTGTCCCAAAGAGGTCTGGTTGCACTGGGCCCTGGTTTCTCCAGTTCCGAGCTGATGTTTTCATATAATGAGAGAGTCGCTAAGCATCCTTAAGAAAGGAGTGGGAGAGAAGTGCCTGCTTTTGCTCTACACTGATACTCTCAGAAGAAGAGAGGGCTGGTGTATAGAAGCTGTGGTTTGTGAGACTGGCCTGATGCCAGACAACCTCCATAGCATCTTTTCTAGAAAGAACATGCCCAGGCCATGTGTGGCTGCTGTCTGCTTAGCTCCACAGTATCTAGTACAACAGACCATGGCTAAAATACCTGAGTTCATCCTCCTAACACTTGTGCTACATGAGTGACTACAACTAAATAGGAAAAGGACTTGTTCAGGTATTGTCCTCTGAAAGTATGTGCTTGGCAACCTCAAGGCTTATGGGTCCCTTGCGTTGGGCCGGCTCCATCTGATATGAAAGCTAGGCTGCTATTGGCTGTTATATAAAGAAAAGTAAATACCATGTGTGGGATAAGAACACAGACTTCAGTATCAAACTCAGATTTAATCATTGCCTCTGCCACTTAGTGTGTGACCTTGGGGAGCTTACTAACCATCTCTGGCTATTTCTTTGTCTGTAGAAATGGGGGTGGTAATTACGTTTGTCTTGAGGACTTGGTTGTGAGAATTAAATGAGATAAAATATGTAAGCTTCATGATGGAATGCCTGGCATATGATGCAATAGAATGGGACAAGTATTCCTGTCACATTCACTTTACAAAAAAGGAAATCCTAAGGAGATGACCAGCTTTGCCCAAGGAGCTACCAAGTGACACTGTAACCGCATTTTAAGAGAAAAGCTTAGTTACTTGTTCAAGACTTGCATTACACAAGTCTTCAAAATGCGATGGGAGCAGTGAAGGTGACACCTTCATACTTCTCCAACCTTCCAGTTCATCTACATAAACAATAGAAAGTGGCCTACAGAGACATTGACTGAGCTGACAAAGTCTGCACTCTGCATTTCCACAAGGAGCTGCGGTGGGAAATGGGTCTAGGACTCCTGCTCACTGGCATGGGACACAGGGAAGAGAAGAGAGCACAGAGAATTTCTGAAAATAGGCCAGAACTCAAGGATGACACAGAGCCCAGGAGAGCCTGTGTCTTATATTTGGGCTAATTTATTTGATAAGAAATGTTCAATTAGGTATCAAATATTCGACAAAAAAAATCATTCCTCACCTGGGTTTGAAACTTCAAATTATTAGCTGTTTTTCTTTTTCTTTCTTTTTTTTTTTCTATTTAAGAGAAAGGATTAATCTTTGTCTTAACGAATTGTCCTCCTTTTTTGATCTGCTTGTTTAACTGTAATTAACGCCTGATTTTAATATCTTAGATGAAAAGCCCAGTTGGAATTTCCACAGGGGCTCAGTATTGATGGTCATGGTATAAGTCAAACCAGTGACAGAGCTGCGTGGACTGGGCTTTTTCACTGAGTTAGCATATTTCTCCCAATTGCTTGACCACTTCTTTCACTGTTCAGTATTCCAGTTGCATTAAGTACGAGCATATTTTTCCATACGTTCCTTAGCCATTGACAGTCATCATCTCAAAATCTCATATATTCTATTAGCAAAATAGAAAAATGAATTCCTTTCCTCGCTTTTTATTTCAAGATGATGTTAGGAAAATTAATGGGATATGTAATGCAATTTTAAAATGATAAATCTACTTCCCTAAATACCTTCTCAATATTACTTTATAATAGTTACTGGTGCATGGGTGGTGCCCAGTGCTTATTCATTCCATTGATTTTCCCCTGACACAGATGCACTGGAGTGTAGAATGTTACCTACAATGGCAGCTCATTTTATACTGCGTTGGGAAGAAAACCATAGATCTATTTAATCTAGGGACTAGAAAAGATCTAAAAGTTGATATGGATGGGATATAAGTGTTTAAATCCTTTGAGCTTTCTGATTAGGAGACCAAATAAACGCAAATCACTTGATTCTTACATAAACCCTGATACAAGGAACATTTCCAAACACTTAGCACAAATAATAGCATACTTATTGACTATAAACGTCACACAAAAGAATCTGTGCTAACCAACCATAAAACATGAAGATTTTCAAAATGGCTTGATATACCAAATACTGTCATTTATTTCATCACTGTAATATGTGTGTATTTCATGTCTTAGAAACAAGAGTCAGAGAAACTCTCCTTTCTGTAATCTGGTTCCCCTGGAAACAGACTCCTCATCCAAACCACACTTGCCCGGCAGTTGTTGAGAAGTATTGCCCAAAACTCTTCACCTGGAGCATCCTCCTTCAGGTCAGAGCGTGAGCTGGCTCCTCCAAGAGCTCTCCCAGACCCCCCCCCCACACTATTCCCAACTTAAGGTTCTGATACACTGTGCCAAGTGCTTAAACAGAGGACTTGCGTTTCTCCAGCTGATATAATCTGATATAATCTCCGTAATGCAAAACAAGCATAAAAAGGGACCTGTCCTAGACTCTGCTTTCATCTCTTATACTCTGCAACATAGAGCTAGGCACATGGTAGGCAGCCAGTGAGAGTTTTGATTGCTTGCTTCTTTGGGAATTGAGATATTTTCTCAGCAAATGCATCATGACAGGGAGTAGTTCCGAGTGGACATAAAGTATCAGGGAATGAGATCTATAGCTTGTGGTTTAACTTTTTTCCCTGTGAGATGTTTTCTTCAAACATTAAAGGCTTTAAAAATGCTGTTCCAAGTACTTATCTCCATGTAATTTCTGGGGCTGAAGTCTGTCCTTCCTGAGGGCTGAATCCTCCTTTCCCACCCCTTCTTGGCTCTTGACTCTGGAGGAGGATCTTCTTTCTTGTCTCTACTCCATCCTGCTCAAGTTACAGTCTTCCTGACTCTGTTTATTCTTGTTTTGCAGCAAGCCTCTGTCAGTAAGGCCTTCTTCAGAGTACACACGAATACCAATCTTCTAAGGAAAATTAAGATTTTCCAAACAGAATATTAATATTTTTCCATTGTAGAAAGTTTTGAGTTAAGACATGGCAAGGAAAAAAACTTATCTATTACACTCCAGAGACAACCACTTCTAATGTTTAGTGTATATCACTCCTCTTTCCAGTCTATAATCTGATTATTTTTGTGTTTCACAAAATTGGTAGCATACTACACGTATTGTATAAAAACATTAAATGTTTTTCTACTATGATGAGGTTAAACCTTTACTATGTCTGAAAATCAGCTGCAAAGGGTACTCAGTTGCCTATCCTTAACCTTTCTGCCTAGAGACCTCAAACATCTGGGGTAACGTGCAGGAGTCCACATTTCTTGCTGATTCTAATACTCTCTTTCTCAAGACATACTTTAAGAAACGTGTCTCTACAACATCATTTGTGTATGTGTGTGTGTGTGTGCACGTGCGCGCGTGTGCATATGTGAGATTGAGTACTGAACCCAGAGCCTTCTCACTTAGGTCCATCCTCAGCCCATATTTTATTTTTATTTTATATTTTTGAGACAGGTCTCACTAAGTTGCCCAGGGTAGACTTGAATTTATGATCCTCCTGACTCTGCCTCTCAGAGTGCTAGGATTATAAGTGGGTGCCACCACATCCAATTTAATGCCCTTTGTATATCTTATTGCATAATTCAGTACATATTTCATAATGTGTACTATTTTCTCTGTTTTTTCTTCCTGTGGTACAAGGGATTAAACCTGGAGCTTTTACACTGAACTATATTCCAGTCATTCAAAATTTTGAGACAGAGTCTCTGTAAATTGCTTTAACCAACTCATAGTATCATTTTATTCAAACTATCCTCTGGACAAATCTCAAAAGTGAATAGGTTCTCCCAGAGTTGACGGTAAAGTAATTTCTTGGTGAATTGAGTTGGAAAGAATTACTATTGAAAAGTTTCACAGAAATTAAAACTACTCTTAGAAAATACACATGGATTTATACCAAAAAACTCAAGAAAATTTCCTTGTTCCAAACTTTCTTACTTTTCTTCACCCTAGTCTCTTATGCATGACTCTATGTCTTGATCTGTGTGCCTCTTTGGATTTCTTCTTATGCACACGCCATTCCTAATATCTTTCCAGAAGATTCTTTCTCTCGATGTCTCACTGACTAATAAAATCTCCCCTTCATTCTTCTCCAACACCATATGAATATCTGTATGGGCGGAAGTCACCTATAAACCCTGACAATGTAGTAATAAATGGGTGCTTTAGCTGATGTCCGGGTGAGGTAAGGGAAGATGAGATAACAAACACGGGGGGCCTTGGGAATCTGGTTGTCATGAGGGATTAACCAGTTGAACTTTGCTAAGTTTGGAGGCCACCCGTATTTAAAGTCAGCCACCACAGAACTCTAGAGGATAGTGCCTGCCAAGGGGACTCAGCTGACTGACTTCCCTCCTGCCCTCAGTGCACTTCATCATTTGTATCTGTCATTACGAGCCGCAAGAGAAAGTGTCAAGGAGAGTGAGCAGCAGGCCTCTGGGAGCTCTGTTAACAAATGATTATATTTCTAGATTTAGTTTTAAACCTTAAAGTTAAATCTTAATATGTATCTACTTTTTATGTTTTTATGAAGAATATATGCTGGCCAAAGAGAAACTGGAGGTCACAGAGGAGTATGGAGGTGATAATGAGAAAGTTGACAGTTGTAGAAAGTTCCGCAGGCTTGAGATGTAGAGAAAGTTCCAGAGGCACTTCCTCTGAGAGCCCCTCGCTGCCTCAACGTAGTCTCAGATTCTTAGAACATCAGCTCTGGAAGTGGCCCTCAAAGAAATACCCCGCTTCACGCATCTTTACAATTGCAAGGCAGAGACACGATGCACAGGAGCCTTTCTGTGCTACTCTGTAGTCTCTGCCATTGTATGAGCATGCTGGACCATCTGCTGTGATGCTGGGAAGATGGCAAAGAAAGTGCCAGACATTTTGCAGAAGCCAGCGAAATCCTGAAAGGGGACCGTATATCAAAGTGTTTAAAGAACCTCTCTCCAAGTAGGCCATTTAAAACGAGGCATAAGAATATGAACCCCAATTTTTCCTAATCTAAAATATCTGTCATATCTTCACTGCCTCTTTTTGATTCTATCCAGTGTGCCTGGCCCTAGTGGGAAACTCATGCTTTGTATCTGCCTATTACATTTCACCTTTTTTGTAACAACACCCTGGGTTACTTTTAGGGAATTACCTTTCTTCACTAAATAGGAGCTGACAGGACTATTGATGAAGAGGATGATCTGCTGCCTTTTAGACCAATTGGATACTTATTACCTGAAGTTTAAATTGTTTTGTGAGCAAATACAACAATGAGAAACAATTGGTCCCACTTCATTCCAGGTATTGCTCCCCAGACCCTCTGGAGTTTAGGAGGTTTGCTTTTTCCAAGGCTGGTCCTATCGCCCATCCTGACAATCCTCTAACTCCCTGACATCCTTCCAAACAATACCACATTTACTTTTATTGGCTCACATCAATTTCTGTTGCTTGCAAACCAAAAGTCTGAATTGAAAACGTACTTGCAACTCTAAATCTGTGATAGAAAGTGCTTTCAAAATTCACCTGATAACTTTCACAAACTCTTTAAAATTCATGTAGTGTAGTTATATACAATACAGGTTCTTGGTTTCTACCTTAGGCCTATTAAATCAGAACTCCCAGTAGCAGGGCCGAAGAAAGCTCTTTCTTACAAAATTTCTCAAGTAACTTCTTTTTCTAGAAAAATAAATATAATTTTTCACCCTCCTAGTTTTAATCTGTGATGCTATGTGGGTCCTTTTTCCTATGTTCTCAATTTGCAGATGATATTATGCTAGACCTGTCTTTTTACGTCTTACTTTTGTCATTCACTATCCTTTGGGGATCAGTTTATAATGAGGTGCTACATAGAATTTTATTATTTGCAATAGCACACTGAGATTTATCCCCTTATTGGTGAGAATTTCACAATTCCCAATTTTTCCTAACACAGTATTATAATGGGACATCCTCCTTGGACAGGCCATGAGAGTATTTCTGTTATTTGTACCAGGGGTGGAAATGTTGGATTGTAGGCATGCACAAATACAGTTTCACTAAATTATTATAGATTACTTACCCATAAATTGCACAATTTCCTGTAAGGGCATGAGGTTTACAGTTTTCTCCACAACCTGATAATTCTTAATATTGTCCCGTATTTTTTTTTATTTTGTGAAAATGGAAGATATTATCAGGAGCTCATCATTCTAATTCACCTTTCTCTATTATCTCATGTACTGTGTACTTATTCGCCATCCAAGCCTACTCGAGATGCCTACTCACATTCTTTGCATGTTTCTTTGGGGTTTCCTTTTGTAGCAGACTGTATGTCTGTTTTTTGTTTATTTATTTATTTATTTATTTATTTTGGTGCTGGGTATCAAACTCAGGGCCTTGCACTTCCTAGGCAAGTGCTCTACCACTGAACTAAATCCCCAAACCCTGTATTTTCTAAAAATAATGGTAGTAATACTTTCCATTCAACATTCATTTCTAGAACTTGTCATTTCCCATCAAGACATAGAGTCAACTTCCCCTCTCTTGAATCTGGGCAGGACTTAGTAACTTTCTCAATGACTCTAATGAAGTGGAAATAATAGCAGGATTTTCAGGCTACAACAGTGATAAAAAGTGATGCAGCTTCTCCCAGTGTTCTCATTCTCCCCACCTCCCCCCTTTCTTTCTATGTCATCTCACCTTGGAAAACCAACCACCATGTTTTAAAGAAACCAAGACCACATAAGCAACCAGTGTGAGCTGTTCTTAGTTCATGGGCTGTATGAAAACATACAAGTTTGGCTTACCAGGCTATCATTTGCCTTGCAGATGATTTCTGTCCCCATTCTCCATGGCATTCCAGTTATAGATGAGACAACCAGGATGAGTTTTCTTGACTAAGCCCTGAGCACATTACAAATCCCTGAACTAAATTTCATGGATTATTATTTGAAGCCACTGAACTTCAGGATAATCTGTTTCACAGCCATAATAACTAGACTATCTGGGGGTTTTTCTTGTTGACTTTTAGAAATTCTTTGTAAATTAATCATTAGTAAATTTCATATATTATTATTATATTTAAATTCAATAAGCTTATTTTACCTATATGCTCTTCTTTAAGTAGAAATCTTTATTTTTGAGTTATCAGAGTATCAAATACTAGCCAAGTAGTACTGTGCATGGTCTTCCAGTGCCTTCTGTATTAAATGGTGATTGTTTTAGTTACTTTTCTCTCGTTGTTGGGACAGAATACTCGACACCCAAAGTTAGGGGAAGAAAGGTTTATTAGCTCACAGTCTGCAGAGGTTTCAGTCTATAGTCCGCTGGGTCGGAGGCAGGGCGGCATGGCAGAGGCAGGGCGGACCGGCAAGGCAGACTGGCAGCCCACAGGCAGCAAAGTAAAGTCAGGAATGCAAGGAATGTATGCAAATAAGCAATGCAAACAAGCAGCTAGTTAGCTTCTTCCTGTATTTTATCTAGGCTACCTGCCCTTAGGGCTGGTAGCACTCCCACCCTTAATTTTAGTTTCACATCCTTGATCCCAGCAGAACCATGTCAAACTGATCAGTGGATCAATTTAGTAACCACACACTCTAGATCCAGCTATCTCTTACCACATGAGGCTTTGGGGGGACATCTAGACACAAACCACAACAGTGGTGATGCTAGTACTTACCTTATAGTTTTACTTTGCTAATTAAATGAAAGGATATGAAGCTCACAGGACACTGACATGCTAACTGCTAAAAAGGGCTTATTAGACAATAATAAATAATTTCTCTTTTGTATCACATACCTTTTGATTCTGGTTTAAGAAACACTTTCCACGTCTTCTTGGACTGTCTTATCCACTTTGGTGCCAAAGTTATACTAACCTAAAATAATTAATTGGACATATTTTCTTATTTTTTAGAATGTGTTTAACATGGTCTTATCTATTCCTTGAAAGTTTGGTAAATCTCCTCAATAAAAGTGATTTGGATGACTGAGGGTTGTAGAGTTGGATAGAGAGTTATTTTTTCAGTTCTTCTAATTGGTATCAGTTTTTTCAGCTTCTTTATTTCTTTAGAATCTTAGTATTTTACATTTTTCATGAAAAAATTCATTTGCAATCTAGGTTGTGAAATTTATTGGCGTACTGTCATTTGTGATAATGTACTTGAAAAATTAAAACCTTGGCTTCATTTAAAGCTTTTTTACATTTCATGTTTAATTTGTTTGAGGTTTTGCTTTGTGTTGTGATCATACCATAAATTTTGATAAGAAGGTTACTGTTTTCAAAGAGTCAGCTTGCTTTCTCTCTCCTTCCTTCCTTCCTTCCTTCCTTCCTTCCTTCCTTCCTTCCTTCCCTCCCTCCTTCCTTCCTTCCCTTCCCTTCCCTCCCTTTTCTCTTTTCTTTTCTTTTCTTTTCTTTTCTTTTCTTTTCTTTTCTTTTCTTTTCTTTTCTTTTCTTTTTTCTTTCCTTCCTTCCTTCCTTCCTTCCTTCCTTCCTTCTTTCTTTCTTTCTCTCTTTCTTTCTTCCTTCCTTTCTTGGATTCAACCCATGTCTTTGTGCACACTAGGCAAGCACTCTACCATTGAGCCACAGCCTCAGCCTCTCTTCTAAAATTTTGTTATTTCAAGACAAACTAACCTTGAATTTAGGATCCTCCTTTCTCAGCCTCCCAAGTAGCTGGACTTGCAGGCCTGTACTACCATGCCTAGCAATAATGTAAATTTTTATTAGTTCTCCAATTTTATTGATTTCCAACATTATGTTTCTTTATGTTTAATCAGTTGCTTGTGAAGCTTTTTGTAGTGAAACAATGAGTTAATTTTTATTTCTTTTTAGTTTAGGGTGAATGTATTCAAATTTATATTTGTCTTTTTAACTATTTTATATAATTGCCACAAATATTGATATATAGTGCTTTCATTTACAAAAATACAAGTATTTTACCCTCTCCCTTGTTATAGATTTCTTTTTTTGTATGTCAGAATAACTTTTATTATGGTAATTAAAGTTACTTTGACCAGGAATAGCATTCTGCAAACAGTTACATTGTCACATTGTCCAGTTTGTCGTTTCTCTGTCTAATAATTCTTAAATAAAATGTCTAGGACCTTTAAAAAACTCAATTTAGCTTTATAATTTATGTTATACTTCCATAACATTGGTATCATAATATCTTAATTATAATACAGTGGACACTTATTTTCAAAACATTTTGTGCTTAAAATTTCTTCAACGCTTTTATGTGACTCGTGTGTGTGTGTGTGTGTGTGTGTGTTTGTGGTGTACTTTTAAATAATAAACTTTATTTTTTAGAGGAGTTTAGGTTAACAGCAAAATTGACTAGAAGGTATAGAGATTTCCTGTACACCCCCCGCCCCATATACACATGGTCTCCCCATCAATGTCCCCCACCATAGTGGTGTATTTGTTAAAATTGATGAGCCTGTGCCAACACATCATTATCATCCAAAGTCTATAATATGCTCTTGCTGGTGTGCAGTCTATGGTTTCTGACAAATGTACAGAATGAATGAATCCACTATCATAGTATCCTACCCCAAAACTTTTCTGTGCGCCACCTATTCATCCTCCCCTCCCTACAACCCCAGACAACTACTGGGTGTTTCACTGTCTCCATAGTTTTGCCTTCTCCAGAATATCATCAAATTCAAAGTATACAGTATGAAGCCATTTCAGATTAGTTTCTTTCACATATTGATATATATTTGAGTTTTGGCAACTCCAGATCTTTTGCCTCTACACATAAACTTTGGACTCAATTTTTTGATATCTACAAAATAACATACTGGAATGTTTGTTGGGACTGGAATGAATCTGAATCTATGGATTGAGTTGGGAAGAACTGATATCTTGACAATATTGAGTCTTCCTATACATTTTGGGGGGTATTAATGTAAATGCTATTGTTTTCAGTTTTCAGTTTCACTTGTTTATTGCTGGTAAATGGGACAGTGATTGACTTCCGTTTATTGTCTGTGTGTCCTATAACCTTGCTATAATCGCTTATTGGTCTCTGGAGTTGTTTCTTTTTTTAAAGACAATTATGACATGTGCAAACAAAGACAGTTTTATTTCTTTTTTTCCAAATCCATATACTTTTTATTTTCTTTTTTCATTGCATTGCATTAACTAGAACTTCAAGCATAATGTTGAAAAGGAGTGGTAGGATATATCTTTGCCTAACTCCCAATCTCAGTGAGGAAGTTTCTAGTTTTTCATGATTAAGTGTGATGTTAGCTGTAAGTACTTTTGTCGATACTCTATCAAATTGAGGGTCCTCTGCTTCTAATTCCAAATTGGGAATTAAGGGCAATTTGCTTCCAACATTGCTTCCTTCCAATTTGAAGTTTCTCAGTTCAATTCCAAGTTTACTGAGAGTTTTTATTATAATAGCTATTAATTTTTGTCAAGTGCTTTTTCTGCATCTATTGGTATGATTATATGGATTTTCTCCTTTAGCATGCTGATGTGATAAATTGCATTAACTGATTTTTTAAAATGTTAAACCAGTCTTGCATATCTTTAATGAATCCCACTTGGTGGTGGTGTTTAATTCTTTTTAAATGTTGTTGGATTCAATTTGTTAAAATTTTGTTGAGTATTTCTGCATCTATGTTCATGAGAGGTACTGCTTGCTAGTTTTCTTCCTTGTAATGTCTTCATCTGATTTTAGTAGTAGGGTAATGTTGGCCTCCCTAAATAACTTAGGTAGGGAAGTAATCCCTCCGCTTCTGCCTTCTAGAAAAGACTGAAAATAATTCACATACATTTTTTCTTAAATGTTTGATAGAATTTTCCAGTGAACTCCTGTGGGCCTGGGACTTTCTGTCTTGGAAGGTTATTCATTATTGATTCAATTTCTATTATAGATATAGACCTATTCAAAATGTTATTTCTTTTGTGAGTTTTGGCAGAATGTGTTTTTCAAAAAGTTGCTCCATTTTATCTAGGTTTTCAAATCTGTGGACATTAAATTGTTAATAATGTTATTTTACTATCCTTTTATCATCCATGTAATCTGTAGTGAGTCTCCCTCTTTCATTTCTCGTATTAGAAATTTGTGTGATTTTTATTCTTGATTTTTATTCTACAAGCTTATAAATTTTATTGAACTTTTCAAAGAACCAACCAATAACAAAATATTGATTTATGAGTACTGCAATCACCTTATAATACCGGAGTATTCCTTAATTCCTGCCTCTCATCACTTGTATTGTTCCTGTTATTCATTTTACTCATAAATAAGTATATAAAAATATATATATGCATACACACAATGTATTACCACACATACCTGCATACATTGTTGCTCTTATTTTGAACAGACTGTTATCTGTTAGCCAATTAAGAAAAAGAAAAATGAAAACTTATATTTTACCTTCACTTATTTCTTTTCATTGGTCTTCCTGTGTTTATGTAGATCTGTGCTTCCAAACTCTATCATTTTTCTTCTCTCTGAAGTACTTATTTTAGTACTTCTTGCAAGACAGGTCATAGATTTCTTCAATTTTTATTTGTCTGAGAAACTGTTTATTAGTAAGGATAATTTCACAGGGTACAAATTATAGGTTGGTGAGTTTTTTTTTAATACTTTGAGTAGTTTATTATACTCTTTTCTTGCTTTCGTGGTTTCTGAGGAGAAATTAAATGTAATTCTTATCTTTGATCATATAAAGGTCAGCTTTCCCATTGCTAGACACAATAACCAGTGCCCACAACTCAAAGAAGAGATTTAATTTGGCTCATCATTTTGGGGGATTCAGTCCATGGTTAGCTGGTTCCATGGCAGAAACATGGTGAAAGAGCATGGTATAACAAAGATGCTTGGTTCATGTTAGCTGAGAAGCCGAGCAGGGAAACAGTGCCAGAGAGAAAGGAGCAAGGGACTATATATAGTACCCAAGAGGGAGGGACTAGATATAGTACCTCGATGAACCTCCCAGACACACCCAAAAGTATACTCCATCAATCCCCTGGGTAGCTCCCATGCTCTTCAAATTGACACAAGCTAAATCATGACAACAGGTAAGATGATTTTTTTTCCTATGGCTTCTTTGAAGTATTTTTTATCTTCAGTTTTCTATAGTTTTGGATATAATGTGCAAAGGGATAAGGTTTTTTTTTTTTTAATTCTGCTTGCTGTTTTCTGAGCTTCCTCAATCTGTGGTATTATGTCTGACATTGATTTGAGGAAATTTCTCACTAATTACTGCTTCACAGGTTTTTTTTTCCTTTCTCTCTTTTGTTTTCTTCTGGTTTTAGCAGTCATTCCAGAGTTCATGACTATTCTGTTCCATTTTTTGCCAGCATCTTTTCCCATTCGTTTTCCTGTCTTGGGTGTTTCTATAGACATATCCTCAAATTCACATTTTTTTCCACAGTTGTGAACAGTCTAGTAATGATCCCATCAAGTTAGTCTCCATTTCTGTTAGTGTTCTTGATCTCTAGCATTTCTTTTTGATTTCTTAGAATTTCAGTATCTCTACTTATGTTTCCCTATATATTCTTGCACCTTATCTACCTTTTCCATTAGAGTCCTTAGTATGTGAATCATATAAATTTTTTTAAAAATTACTAGTCAGCTAATTCCAACTTTCTCGATCTATCTAAATCTGGTTTCCATGCTTACTTAGTCTCTTAAGACTATATTTTTTGCTGCTTAATACACCTCTTGTAATTTTTTTGATAGTCAGATATGATGTACTGGGTAAAAGAAACTGAAATAGGCCCTTAGTAATGTGGTATTATGGGTAAGTAGGTATTCTGTAGTCCTGTAATCAGCTCTGTATTTTCATGAATCTATGTCCATGGACTCTGAACCTGAAAAGTAATTCCTATTCCTCATTAGTGGGATAGGATGGCTATAGGGGCTGGAGTTTGTGTATTTTCCTCTTCACACATTGATTTTCAACACTACATTATATTCCCTGCGTGAATGTCCAGTGGGATGATCATCCACTATCTCGTTGATAGGCATGTAGGTTTTATCTGTGTTTTGCTGCTGTTAGAAGTACTTCTGTGAAAAATCCTACTTAGTCTCCTGTTTTATATATGTTTTATATTCTGAGTTACATAACTATTAGTGCTTAGAGATTTGTAGTCTTGGTTCCAGATTTAGTGTGGGGAATATTGCCTGTGAGTATTCTCTGAGAAGCTTCTCTCTTTTTTTCTGGTGCGGCCTCACCAGGCAGGCTGATTCCCACAGAGAGGGCTTTCAACCTACCCAGACACTAATTGTAATAGTTGAGGTATTTTCTGTCAACCAAGTCTCGAGGAGTCTTATCCCTTCTCTGGCCCCCAGGGAATCTCCGAGTCTCCCAGTGTCACTGACATTGCTTTTCTTTTCCTGAGACAGGATGTGGACTGCTCGTTAAGCAGCTCTATCACACACAGAGGCTTCACGCTCAGCCTGGTCTGTCTGGGTTCTCCTTCTGGCTTTTTCAGACAGAGGGTATAGGGTGGACCAGAGGACCAGAAATTTGGCATCAGATTTTAAGTCTGGCATCCTACCCTGAAATCTGGTACACAGAAAGTAGACTTTTTTTGTGTGGGTTAATTATTTCTAAATGTTAGAGAACAAACAATAACACAGTAATTCAATTTTGGCTTTCATCTTCCTGTTCATATCTTTCTTGTTTACTTAAGCACATATCCTGCTGATAGCTGGCAAGCTCACTAACGGAAAAGGAAAATGGGCTAGCTGTGACCGCCCTTGGGTCACCTCTTTAATGAAGTCCTATAAGGAATTCCTAGCTGTCCTTAGCTGGCCTTTTCTGGAAAGCAGTCATAAAGTTGTCATGTTAATTAGCTAACATTAGTGTCTACTTTGTTCTCCTTTACCAAATCTTACTTCACCCCTTTCCATCCACAAACCCCTTGAAAAATAGAGTAGTGATGACAAGCTTGAGTCTTATTACTTAACAGCTGTGTGACCTTCAGCAATCTTTAAACTTTTTCCCATCTATAGAATGGATACACTAATTATTCCTGACTCACAGTAATATTTTTTTGAAGAATTAAATGAGATAGTTCCTGTGAGACCTTAGCAGAATGGTAGAATGTTTTAAGCACTCAGTAAAGATTAGCTGCATAATTCTTACACTTGACATGTATAAAAATGTGTTTAGTTGTCACATCTTAGTATGGAGGGGGTACTACTGGGATCTGGTGGGTAGGTCCTGGTATGCTAATAAATACCTGATAATATATGGGACAGGCCCCCAGTCCCCTCAACTATCAAAACATAAAAATGAAAAAAGAACTATCTTATCCAAAATACCAATAATACTGAGTTTGAGAAACCCTAGGTCAAAATATTAGTATTCCTGTGGAAAAATTGCCTCTTTAATCTGGTTTAGCTTCATGGAGACGTAGATCTCTAGAAACAGGAGAGATACAAGTAATTATAGAATCTTGTCATCTTATTTTAACAGACAGATTTGTTACCAAAACAATGGATGTTTATCAGTGTAATATCAACTTGATCATATTGTTGATCATAATCTCCTTGTTATAATATGTTCTGAGCTCTCTGTGCAAGAAGAGTCTAAGATTCTGTGGACGTATTAGCTCCTTTTATTTCTTTAATCTTAAAAAATAAACTACTGAGTGCTGCTGCTTAACTTTTTAAAGAAAATAAATAGTGTTTATAATTTTTCCCTTGTAAAAGAAGTGCTACATGAATTTATTATCCAAAGAATTGAATTTTACCATTCGTTTTCACTCTGTTTTATGTCTGACATCATTCAGTTAGAACAGACTCCATCATTTGTTCAGCTTATTGAGATTGCCGAACCCTTTAAAGCCTTGTAATCAATTCAGTTCATGCTTATCGAGCAACATCTATTTGCCCAAATCATTCTAGGTCCTGGAAAGATAGAAATGAAATGAATAATATGAATGTGATCCCAGTCTAGTGGGGAAGATGGAGACTATACAGTGAATTTCAAGTATGATAAGTATTATAAGAGGGGGCAAAAAACAAGATTTAATGGAATCCTAAAGGTGATGGAATGCTCATTGAGGAAGTAACATTTAAGTTCGTGGCACAAAGGATGCTTCAGAGATGAGCCCATGAGTCTCAAGTTGAGGGAAGGCAATTGAAAGACACATTATTAGAGATGTCATTGTTATAGCTGCTCTCAATTTAGAGTTTGCTTTGTGGTTGTATGTTTTAGAGCCCAGAGGAGGAAACCCACTCACTTATACAAATGCCCAGTTCTGTTCAAGTTTAGATAACATTTTAGGCCTAATAAAAAATCATTGTACTATTAGCACTTCCTTGAAAAGCAGAATTTTACAGCTTGGCAGAATAACTAATTATGTGCTCCTCTTCTGCCTTTCAAAGCCTTCAAATGCTAATTAAGTATCTTACATCTTCCTTCTAATAGGCTCCTTGTTTTACTTATTTTACTTAGCATAAATTAGAGCTAACACAATCCCATTTTTAATAGCTCTCTTTCAAAGTCTGTTGATGTGCCAGTTGGTATGAATCATCCTAAATGTCCTCCCTCATGGGCAAGACCCATCTGTCAAGATCTACAAAATGATATTTCCTGCTTATGGGAGACATCTCGTTGGAGCTGAATGCCCTGCCAAGGAGACTGTCACTGAGGCTGTATGCTAATATCCCAATGTCCTGCAATCTCATCTTCCAGAATTTTCAGAAGAAACACAAATCCTGTGGGTCCAAAGCCCATAGTGAAGAGCAGTTTTCGTCTGACCTGGAAGTGGTCTTTGTCATGAGTGTAGAATTGTCAGATTTACAAATGAAGCTGTAGGTCAAATTATTTTTTAGTATAAATATGTCCTATTCATTGTATATACTTATATTAAAGGCTGTTTATCATTTATGAGAAACTTTTTGTTTACAAAACATTGTGTAATGTTAGAAAACCTTCTGTTTATTCATCGCTCTCATTTATTTGCTCAAATGTCATTTCTTGGTCCTCTTCTGTCACAGTGTGACCATGGTGGGCCTAGACGAAGAAAAGATTACCCGGAGATGAGACTTGGTTCAATCACTGAGAGGCCTAGCGGGGCTCCTTCTCAACCGAGAGCACCCAGCCGTTAGGGAGACTCTGGAAGAAGAAGGAGTCTCAATGCCCGGAACTCTCTGGCTTTTATTTAGAATATCAGTGTACAAGAAAAAAGCAGGGGAAAAAGCAGTTTGGGCAAGGGCTGTCTCAGGGGCAAGCAGTTTTTCTTGGGGAAATGGAAAGGACAATGGCCAGACACAACATGCTTTACTAAACTTCTTGTTTAATCATTCGATTCTCTCACAGCCTGTGTGCTTTTGTCCAATAGTTTAACTGTTCACTCCTCACAGGGCCTTTGTGCCTTTTGCCCACAGTTTAATTATGCATTCTCATAGAGCCTACATGCTTTTTGCCATGTACTTTAATTACTTGTGTGTTTTGCCACGTATTTTAACCATTCACTCCTCATAGAGCCTGTGTGCTTTTGTCCCGCAGTTTAATCATTCAGCTTAATCATTCACTCCTGGCCAGGTCCCCCATGGTCCTCCCCTGACTACCCTGTTAAAAATTGGATGGCCTTCCATCTCTCTTCCATGCCTTTTTTCCCTTTATGGCATTTATGGTCAACACCACTGATTTTCCTGATTAAATACTCATATTCTTCTGTCCTCTGTATTTCCTGCCAATTACTAATGGATCTAGGAGACTGATAGGTCTAGGATCCAGACTGCTCTTTAATGTGCTTTACTAGCCCTTCACATGTGAGTTTATCATGATTAAATTTCTGAGGACATAGGAAAGGACTGTTGTAAGTTCTACTACCAGAGGGTCCTCAAGACATCACTTTGTGAGTGTGCCTTTTATTCACCATATCTAACCTTAGGTCATTCAGTCATGTCGGAAAGGAGCAGCAAAAGAGTTAATACAAGGAGAGAGACAACTCAGGACATTAAAAAGATATTCTGAAGTAAAATCGCGAGTCGAGTGCCCAAGAAAGGACACAGCAAGGAAAAACAGGAGATGGTTGAATTGAGGCTGGTCCGTGAATTTAATTTCAGGTTTTATTATCCTAATTTACACATTCATAAAAATGAAATAGGTCATTATCAAGTGCTTAATTTTCAATGTAAGACATAAAAATGTATACACATATAATACAGCTTGGAGTCATAGTTAGAATTTTCATTCCAGTCTCAAGTGATCTGCATTCATAGGCTAAGAGTGGTTAAGTGCTTTTTCTTTCTTTCTTTCTTTCCCTCCTTCCTTCCCTCCTTCCTTCATTCACCCAATCATTCATTACTTCAAATAGTCATTTAGACACACACCTGTACTGGAGTGAAGGTGGTAGTCACAGGTGTACTCTGATGCATAGAATTCTGGAGGTCCATCAAGGTCTGAGGTCCTTTGCCTCGAATTGCCTGTCTCAGGGGGTGGGGGGAACAGGTGAAAAAAACAAACACATACAAATGGAGTGTTATAAAATAGAGCCATAAAAATTGCAGTGGGAATCCAAAAATTGGAGTGACTTTATCTACCAACTCATGGATGATGAGCTTTTCTCCACTTTTTAAACTTTACTACTGAAAGCACATATAACTCTTGATTATCTTCACAAAAGAGAAAACAATCAAAAATGTATCTGTAGCCTGGGGATTTAGCTCGGTGGTTAGACTGCTTGCCTAGCAAGCACAAGGCCCTGAGTTCGATCCCCAGCACCAAAAAAGAAAAAAAGAAAAGTATTTGTAGTAGACACCATCTAAGTAATTTTCTCCTTCTGATATTGTATTTACTTCAGAGACTAAATCTGTGGGATTTTTTTTCTTCAAACCAACCAGTTCTTCAACTATCTGGACAAAACTGGGTAATCTACAATTTAATTTTGACACTATCCACATGGAGGTAGCATCATATTCCATGAATTAATGGGTGAATTCCACTTCAGATGCCAGTTGCAAGTCTGGCTTGTCACCTCCACTTCTTACTGCCTAGCCGTAGACTTGAGGGTCCCTCCTTGGGTCAATTTGGTAGTATGACTCACAGAACCTAGGAAATCATCGAACTTATTATTAGCAGTTTATTACAGAGGATACAAACAAGGACTAGCCCAATTCAAGAGACGCACAGGGCAATGTATGGGGGCGCTGCATGGGGCCTTCATGCTCATTCCAGCTTTGACCCCTCAGGCACCCAACATGTCCCCCAGTTGGGAAGTGCTGAGCCCCGTCTTAGGGTTTCTCTGACATTTTCATTACCTGGGCATGATTAAGTCGTAGAGTATTGGTGATTAACTCAATTTCTAGTCGCTCCACCTTTTCCTGAAGTTCAGGGGAGAAAATAGGGGGCAGTCCTGAAAATACCAATCCTCTAACCCTTCAGTTGGTTCCCCTGGCAGCCAGCACCATCCTAAAACTCGCTGGGGTCAACAAAGTATTAGCATGAACTCAGGTACAGTCAAAAGGAACTTGCTATGATTCCTCAAGATTCTCCTGTCACTCTTATGAAATAGAAGCTCTGTGTCAGGAACCAGAGACAAAAATTAAATATGTATTTCTTGGTGTATGACAAACTTTCTGTGATTCTGAGTTCTAAGGTTCTCTGGGATGGATTTGTTGGTCAGGGTGAATATACTATTTCTTGGGCTTAAAATTTTGCTGGTGATTCTAGGTAATGAAGAGATGGAAAAACAAAAGAAGTGTCAGAGAAGGCAGGGATGAAATGCAGATAGAACATAGGCCACAATTCAAACCGCATCAGTTAAGCAAACTCATTACCAGGAGACACCAAATCCAAGGACGTAAGAATCATTATCTGCATGTATCACAGAGATCAAAGTCTATAGCTAACTGCTGTATGCTATGTACTGTTTTAAATCCTATCATTTATTAAATGCTTAGAAGAAAGCTTTGGGGTAGGTTATATTATTAGCTCCACTTTATAGGCGAGGAGACCGAGGCATAGGATACAAAGCAATTCATAACTAGTAAGTTGCAGAGTGAAATTTAAATCAGGACTCTCTTCCGTAGAAGTCCCTCATGCTGCCTTCTTGAAGTATATGGAAAGAAATAATTCCAGAGTGACCATGAGATAGCATCAGTTTTCAGTAGTTCTCATGAGCAGTTTGGATACCAGTCATGGGGACTTTTTCTGGTTGGTGGCGCTTTCAATATTTAGGATTGGTCAGTAATGAGCATGGGTCCCTGTGAGGTGGATAGCTGACAGTTCCCACATTCTTCATGAGATTTTGAAGGATATATAATCCGTTTTATCAAAAGGAATTTACTCCTTGCAGCACACTTTTCAACCCTAGAAGCAATTGGAGTTACCTCTAACATTACCTCTAATGGCAGCCCAGAGGGTGTAAGTGGCCAAGTCTCTCTGGGACTGTGTTCTAGATTACAAAATTGATGTCTGGAAAAAAGAATGAAGAACCTCAGAAATCATCTCATTGCCAGTCAGCAAATACTTGGCATCCAGGCCATTCTCCCCCCATTTAATCTATCCTAATGCTGGACACACCACTTGATGTTTGCCATTGAGAAGACTCAACCATGGTCTTCTTAGCTCCAAGAAGCCCTCCATCCTACCACTGAAATGAGAGGTGATCTAACCTGATACTTTCTTTTTTTTTTCTCTTTTTAAAAAATTTTTTATTTATTTATTTATTTTACCAAGAACATGTATTGGTACATTGTATACATAATGTTCACATTCATCAGGTTATTTTGTACCTGTACATGATGTATGTTGGTTTCCCCCCTCTTTCCCCCCCACTTCCTTCTGCTTCCCATTTCCCTATTTACAGCAGGTTTATTTATATTTTCCCATTTATTCCCTTTCTTCTTTCTTTCCTTTTTCCTGTCTTTCTTTTCCCCTCTCCCCTTTCTATTTCTCCTCTCTTTTCAAATTATCTTCATTTTATGTAATATCTATTATACCTCTCTGACCTTATTTACCCTTGTGGTTACTTATATCAGAGAAACAACTCAATGTGTACTTGTGAGTGTCTGATTTATTTTGCTTCAGAGTATGTTCTTAAGGAACATCCATTTACATACAAATGACTCTAGCTTATCCTTTTTTATGGCAGAGTAGTACTCCACTGTGTAGAAAAACCACATCTTCTTTAGCCATTCATTAGTTGTTGGACATTTAGGTTGTTTCCAAGACTTAGCTATTACAAATTGTGTTGCTATAAACATGGTTGTGCATATATCCCTGTGGTATGATGATTTTAATTCTTCTGGGAAGATGTTCAGTAGAGGAATAGCTGATCAAATGGAACCTCCAGTTGTAGTTTTCTGAGGAATCTTCATACTGATTTCCACAGTGGCTGGACCAATTTACATTCCCACCAACAGTGGAGGAGGATTCCTTTTTCCCCACAGCCCCACCAGCATTTGTTATTGGTTGATCTTTTCATAATCACTGTTCTTTCTGGAGTGAGATGGAATCTTAATGTTGTTTTGATTTGCATCTCTCGAATGACTGGTGATGTTGAACTCTTTTTCATGTATTTATTTGCTATTTTTATTTCTTCATCTGAGAAATGTTTATTCATTTCAGTTGCCCATTCTTGGATTGGGTCTTTAAATTTGGAGGTTTAATTTTTTTGAGTTCTTTGTATATTCTAGATGTTAGACCTTTGTCTGATGGATAGCTAGCAAAAATTTTTTCCCAGTCTGTGGGTTTTCACCCCACTATATTAGTGATTTCTTTTGCTGTACAAAAGCCTTTTAATAGGATGTAGTCCCAAGCTCTGATTCTTTGTATTATTTCCTGTGCAGTCTGGGTTCTGTTCATAAATTTTTTTCCTACCCCTATGTCTTCAAGAGTTCTTCCTATTTTATTCTCCAGTAGATTTAGTGTTTCTGTTTTTATGTTTAGATCTTTGGCCCACTTCCATTTTAGTTTATTACATTGGTGAGAGAGATGTATCTAGTTTCAGTTTTCAGCATGTGGCAAGCCAAGTTTTCCAACACCATTTGTTAAAGAAGCTATCTTTCTTCCAATGAGGGTGTTTGGCTCCTTTGTTCAAAATGAGGTATTTGAGTGTGTTTGGTGTTGTTTCTGTGTCTTCTAATCTGTTCCATTGATCCTCGGGTCTGTCTTTGTGCCAATACCATGTTGTTTTTATCACCGTAGCTTTATAGTATAGTTTCAGGTCAGGGATTGTGATGCCCCCTAACTTGCTCCTGTTGCCCAGGATTGTTTTTGCTATTCTTGGTCTCTTCTGGTTCCAGATGAAATTCATGATTGTCCTTTCTAATTCTTTCAAGTATGTTAGTGGTATCTTGATTGGAATTGCATTAAATCTGTATAGTAGTTTAGGAAATATAGCCATTTTCATGATGTTGGTTCTTCCTACCCAGGAACATGGGATGTCCTTCCATTTTTGATATCCTTTTCAATTTCTTTTTTTAGGGTGCTGTAGTTTTCAATGTAGAGGTCTTTTACTTCTTCTGTTAGATATATTCCTAAGTATTTTATTTTTGTGTGTGCAACTGTGAAAGGTATATCTTTTGTTATTTCTTTTTCGGTGGGTATATTGTTTGTGTATAGGAATGCTATTGATTTTTGGGTGTTGACTTTGTATCCAGCTATGCGACTGAATTTAGTTATTAAATCTAGAAGTTTTTTGGTGGAATTTTTGGGGTCTTCTATGTAGAGTATCATGTCATCTGCAAATAATGATAATTTAATTCTTCCTTTCCTATCTTTATTCCTTTTATTTCTTTCTCTTGTCTAATTGCTCTGGCTAATGTTTCTAAAACTATATTGAATAACAGTGGTGATAGTGGCCATCCTTGTCTTGTTCCAGATTTTAGTGTGAAAGCTTCCAGTTTCTGACCATTTAGTGTGATGTTGGCTGTTGGTTTGTCGTAGATTGCTTTTATCAGATTTAGATATAGACCATCTATTCCTAATTTCTGTAGTGTTTTTATCATGAATGGGTGTTGGATTTTGTCAAATGCTTTTTCTGCATCTATTGAGATGATCATGTGATTTTTGTCTTTGATACTATTGATATGGTTTGTTCCATATATTGATTTGTGTATATTGAACCATCCCTGCATCCCTGGGATGAATCCTACTTGGTTGTAGTGTATAATCTTCTTGATAATTTGTTGCATTTTGTTTGCCAGTATCTTGTTGAGAATTTTTGCATCTATGTTCATTAATGAGATTGGCCTGTAGTTCTATTTTTCAGTTGGATCCTTTTCTGGTTTTAGTATCAGGGTAATGCTTGCTTCCAAGAAAGATTTTGGAAGTACTGCTTCCTTTTCAATTTCATTAAAGAGTTTGAGGAATAGTGGTATTAGATCATCTCTGAATTTTTTGTAGAATTCAGCTGTGAAACCATCAGGACCTGGGCTTTTCTTTGTTGGCAGGTTTTTAATTACCTCTTCAATTTCAATGGCTGATATTGGTTATTTAGTATTTTTATCTCTTCTTGATTCAGTTTTGGTAGATCATATGTTTCTAAGAATCTGTCCATTTCTTCAGTATTTTCCATCTTGTTTTAGTATAGGTTCTTGAAGTAGGTGTTGATAATCCTTTTGATTTCTGTAGGGTCTGTTGTGACTTCACCTTTCATTTTTTATTGTATGAATTTAGGTCATTTCTTTTCTTTTTTTTTAAGATTGACTAAGGGTTTGTCTATTTTGTTTAGTTTTTCAAAGAACCAACTCTTTGATTCATTGATTCTTTGTATTTTTTTTTTAGTCTCAAATGCATTAATTTCGGCTCTGATCTTAATAATTTCCTCTCTCCTATGAGCTTTGGGTTTGATTTGTTCTTCTTTTTCTAGATGTTTGAGGTTCAACATTAAGTTGTTTATTTGAGCTCATTCTGTCTTCCTGATGTGGGAGTTCAATGCAATGAATTTCCCTCATAGAACTGCTTTCATTGTATCCCATAGGTTCTGGTATATTGTATTGACATTATCATTTAACTGTATAAATTGTTTAATTTCTTCCTTAATTTCTTCTGTGAGCCAACTGTTGTTCAGAAGGATGTTATTTAGTTTCCATGTGTTTATGTGTTTTTTGTTTGTTTGTTTGTTTCTGTTGTCATTACATTTCAGTTTCATTGCATTATGGTCCCATAGTATGCATGGGATAATTTCAGTTGCTTTACATTTACTTAGTACACTTTATGAGCTAGTATGTGGTCTATTTTGGAGAATGACCCATGTACAGCTGAAAATAATTGTATACTACTGTTGTAGGATAGAACATGCTATACATCTACTAAGTCCATTTGTTCACAGATTTGATTCAGTTCTGATATGTGTTTGTTGAGTTTTTGTCTAGGTGATCTGTCTATTTGTGACAGTGGGGTATTGAAGTCTCTCATTGTAATTGTGTTAGTGTTTATATAATCTTTCATGATCCCTAACATTTGTTTTATGTAGTTAGGTGCACCAATATTTGGCACATAAATATTAATGATTGTTACTTCTTCCTCTTGGAGTTTTCCTTTGAGAAGTATATAATGACCTTCTTTGTCTCTCTTGATCATTCTTGGTTTGAAGTTCATTTTGTCTGAGATTAGGATAGCTACCCCTGCTTTTTTCTGGGTTCCTGTTGCATGCAATATTGTTTTCCATCCTTTGGTTTTTCAGTCTATGAATTTCTTTTTGGGTAAAATGTGTCTCTTGTATATAGTATATTGATGGATCTTGTTTCTTGATCCGTTCTGCTAGTCTGTTTCTTTTGATTGGTGAGTTGAGACTATTTACATTGATGGTTGTGACTGTTATTTATTGACTCATCTTTGCCATTGATCTTTTCTGTTGTTGGTTCTGTGTTTCACCTCAAGGAAAAGTAATGGTTCGCCTTACCTGGTGGGCTCTTTTCACTTGTGTCCTTGTAATTATAAGTTCCTTTTTCCATTTCTAGGATAGCCTTCAAAATATTTTGTAGAGGTGGTTTGAGGGTCATAAATTTCATCAGTTGTTCTTTGTCATGGAAGTATTTTATTTCATTGTTGAATTTGAAAGATAATCTGGCCGGGTACATTAATCTGGGTTCGAGATTGTTTTCTTTTAAGATTTGAAATATTTTGCTCCAGGATCTCCTTGATTTAAGGGTTTGCATTGAGAAGTCTGCTGTGATTTTGATGTGTTTTCCTTTGTAGGTGATTTGTTTCTTTTCACTAACAATTTTCAGTATTCTATTATTTTGTTGAATTTCTGGAATCTTGATTATTATATGTCTTGGTGTAGATTTTTTTTGGTCATGGGTAACTGGGGTTCTATATGCCTCACTTATCTGTATGTCAAGTTCTCTTCTCATGCTTGGGAAGTTTTCTGCCATTACTTCTATAAATAGTCTTTTTAGATCCTTTCCACTGTCCCCCGCTTTTTCATTCACTCCAATCATTCTTATATTGTTCTTCTTTGCATCATTTTGTAGCTCTTGCAGTGATTTTTCATAGTCTCTAGCTATTTTTAAGAGGTTTTTCTTTTCATTGTCACCAATTGCCTCTTTGTCTTCTAGGTCTGAGATTCTATCTTTGCTCTCATTCAATTGGCTGTGTATACTTTCAAGTGAGTTTTTGATTTCTTGGACATCTGTTTGGATCTGTTTCATGAGTTCCATTTCTTTGCTAAGTTGAATGTTCAAATTTTCCACTGTTTTTCTAAGCTCCTCTGTTTTTTTGTGTGTGTCTACCCTGAATTCACTAAACAGGTCTTTCATTATGATAGTCATCTCTTTTTTAACTTGGGCAATTACTTCTATTCTGATGTTCTCTATAGCCTCACCTATATGTTTTTTAACTTCTACTGCTATTATTTCTGAGAGTTTGGTTGGGTGTCTTCTGGTTTCCTCTATCTCCATGTCCTCTGGATTTGTTCTGGGTGGGCTGGGGCTCTGGGGTTGTGTTTTATTTCTGTGCCTTGTCATTTTCTTTGTATACATATATATTTCCCCCCCCCCTTACTTTGTTCTTCATATTGATTTTATATTATGTTTGTTGGAGATTACGTTAGGACAAGTATCAATGCTTTTCGAGGAAAAGTCTGTCCTTATGGTGTCTTCTAGGTATATGTGGTTGTTGGCTCTTGTGTCTGTTATATCTCCAGAGCTTTCCTCAGTGGCTCAGGTATGGTTGATTCTACTTGTATTAGTGAGGAACCAAGGCTCCTCAGCAGGCTGCCCCACTGAGATTGCGTTGCCAGTGGGCTGAGGGACTCTGCTGGCCCTGGGATAGGGAACTCTCACAGGGCCTAGGTTCTCAAGTAAGCTACCAAATTGTGCCGGAGTCACTGGGGGTGTGGGCAAGCCTACTCAGAGCTCAGGGAGGGGGCACTCCCTGGCCCGAGGCTCTCCAGCTGATACTTTCATTTAAGATATGAGAAAACCAAATGTACATGATCATAATTTCCTTAGATCACTTTACGAAAGATTTGACCTTAAAAATAATTTGGTATCTGAATATAAGGCAAGGTTTCTCAGTCTTGGCCATATTTTCATTTTGGGCAGAATAATAATTTATTGGAATGGGGAGGGACTGTGTGTTGCAACATATTTACCAGTATTCCTGGCCAGTAGCAATTTTCCACCCCCACCCCAGTTATGACAATCAAAATTTTCTTCAGATACTATCACATGTCTCCTGGGGGTATAGGATTGCTTCTTGTTAGAATCACTTATCTAACAAGTAGGACATTGACATCAGTGACATGTAAGTCTGGCATTGGCACTAGAATTAGCTTGTGCAGTGGACTGGCTGTGATCAGCTTGACCAGGAATGCCCAGCTGGACTGAGTTGGTGTGGTTCTGGGCATAGAGGATCTACCTGAGGATTTTCACCAATGCAACATAAAGGAGAAGACAGGGCCCGGCTGTTTCTCAGGAAATACTCTGCTGCAGCTGGTTTTTCCAAAGGGAACTTGGCTGTTTTCATCGCAGAAGGAGCTTGAGACCTTGCCATCATCAAGAATGGCTGCTGTTCATTTTAGGGGACCTCTGGTCTTCATCTCTGCTGCGAGCATCATACCCTGATTCTAGTATAGATTTCTTCAACCTTTTAGTGCAAACACAGATGTACATGGGACATTGACGTGGGCTCCTGGCCCTCGATTGTATATTTCAGGTCTCCAGTGCATAGATAGATGTTCTGCACTCTTCCTGTATTTAGCTTGTGTGTGTGAATGTTGTAACTTGTATTTGACCTATATTAAAATCTGCTCTCTTGCAAACCATTGGCTCTAGAAAAGTAACTAATACAGCCTGAAGCTTCAATCACAATATGCAAGGATTGTTATTGGATTGAAATCCTAAGCACTCTGCTGCGTTTCAATGGATTACAGACAGTGGAACTCATGTCCTCCAGACGGCATAAAACAATACAAATGAAACAAATATTTATCCAGAAAAATATCCTAACAAGAAAAGCAAACAAATACAAACAAATGACTGAAGGGAAAGACAGGTAAGGTTCTGTGATTTTTAAGGGATATAACAAATTTTTTCCAACATGTACTTAAAAATGGTATATGGAAATCAGTATGGAGATTCCTCAAAAATTGAAACTATAAATTCCATTTGACCCAGCTACTCCTCCTCTAGGTATCTTCCTGAAAGAGTTAAAGACATCACATTGTAGTGTTACATGCATGCCCATGTTCATGGCATCACAAGTCATAATATCTAAATATTGGAAGTAGCCTAAATGTCCATCAACAGATGAATGGTTAAAGAAAATATGATATTTACATACAATAGAGTACTACTTTGCCATAAAGAAAGATAAACTTGGATCATTTATAGGAAAATGGATGCACAGTGAGACTATTATGTTAAGTGAAATAAATCAGACACACAAGCTTAAATAATGCATGGTTTCTCTTATGTGAGAAACCCAAATTATAAATAAAGAGCAAAATAATAGATAATAGGAAGTAGGGCGATAGATCTTTATCAAATGGGAAGGAGATCAAGAGGTGGAGGGAAGGGGGAAAAGAAGGGAGGGGAAGAAGATGAAAAAAAGAATTAAAATGTGTTATGGCAGGCATGGTGGCACACACTTGTAATCTCAGCACTCAGGGGACTGAGGCAGGAGGATTGCTGTGAGTTCGAGGCCAGCCTGTGTTACGTAGTGAGTTCAAGGCTAGTCTGAACTACATGGTGAGACTGTGTCTCAAAAACAAAACAAAACAAAAAAGGTGTGTTCTGCACATGTACCAACTCCACACAAGTAATGTAAATATTATATATTGCAAACATGTACTAATAAAATAAAAAATAGGTCATAAAATGGCCTTGAGTCATATATTATCATCATTATTAACATTATTATTGAATTTTCCATAGTATGATATTATGGATTGAATGTTTGTGTTACCTCTAAATTTATTGAAGCCTAATCCCCAAGGGATTGGAGGTGAGGACTTTGGGAGATAAATTGATGAGTGTACATGAATGGGATTAATTCCCTTATAAGGAGGTACCAAAGAGAGCTTACTTCCTCTCCACCTGCTCTTATCCAGGTGAGGATACTGTGAGAAACAATTATCTAAAACCAGGAAGAGAGCCCTCACCAGATACTGGACCTTCCATGTCTCAATAGCCTAGCCTTCAGAACTGGAAGAAACAAACACTTATTGTTTAAGCCCCCCAGTCTATGGTATATTTGTTATAGCAGCCTGAACTAAGACAAAAGGTGTTATAAAGCTTCTTCCTTGTGATTGTATACACTCGCAAGCATAAAGTGGAAAATACTGGTTTTGTGTTTGCTTTTAATGAACTTTCATGGTGAGATGCACTGTGTCATGCATTTGAAACTAAACCAGATGGAGAATGTTGATTGTTATGTGAAACATCATGGCAAAAATTGAACTATGTTTATTACATGGGTTAAGAGTGTTTGAGAAAGCCATCCATAAACTAGAGAAAATTTTTAGAGTTCAGCAGTGAGGCTCTGAAGTCATGTTGGACTAGATTTTAATTGTGGCTTCATGACCTTTTCAGTTTGAGAAAACTATTTAACCTCTTTATGCTTCAGTTTTCATCACTAAAAAATGGAAATAAATACAGCACCAACTTTATACAACTGTTTGAAGATGAACGCAAAAATCAGATAAATTCCTGGTAAATAGTACACATTTAATAAATAGGTGCTGCTGATTTTTCCGTGTCTTTTTTTTTTAGTGCAACAATTTTGAGCGCTTGACTAATTTAACTCCAACCCTCTTTAGCTGGTGTACTAGTCAGCATTATCCTGAAAAAAAGAACTGATAGAATATAACCTGCAAAAGAATTGTGTATCTTGCATAAAGCAGTATAATAAATTTATTTTAAGAAATTTGCTCAAGTGGAGACAGACAAGTTTAAATATCTGCTGGAGAGACAGGAGACCTGGTAACATAGTTCTGGTTCAAGTCTGAAGGGCTGAGAACCAGGAGAATTGATGGTATAATTCTATTCTAAAGGCAAAAAAACAAAATGATGTTCCAGTTCAGGGAAGTCAGTTGGGCCTTCAACTGATGGATGAGGCCCAAATGCATTAAGATGAAGGCTTTACTTTGTCCATGTATTCAAATGTTAATCTCCTGGATATACCAAGAATAATGTTTGATCAACTGTCTGGGGACATAAAGTTGAGAGTTGATACATAAAATTAACCATCACAGTTGGACACAGTCTTCTACCGTCATCAACCTCCAACCACCTCTCTCTGTAGTCATGAATCTGATGTTGCTCGCACCCCTTCTGAAAAATGTATATCTTTGGATCTGTTGGCGTGTCAAAGGGGATATTATTTATGGAGCCCATAAGCCTACCAGCCACTCCTCAGCCCACATCCTCTCAGTGAGCTGATTGTGGTCTTCACCAAAGGGATCACTATATAAATGATGACATCACATTATAGATTTTATAATTGACCTTAAAATTTTAATCCAGGTGTCACAGGAGTCATGATTCCATAATTGATGAGGTGACCGTGGCAACTCACTTGCTCTCAAATCCAATCACATGAAAGAGATAAAAGTCTTAACTTCTGGAGGGTCTGTAGGTATGAGGGTCTGTAGGTATGATTAGGCTTTCATCTAGCATTTTAGTTTCCAAGCTTAAACTGGCCTAAGATGTTCCCAAATCTGATAGGGTAAGGATTAGAAAAAGCAACTTCTGTACATTTGGAGGCAATTCAGTAAGTGAAACCTGGCCTGGGACTACTCTTGAGCGATTTAACTCCAAACATACAATTATGATGCAAATAATTAGAAAACTAAGCTATAATTCCAGTAAAGACAGAAGATTATAAAGTAATGGTAAAGAATTTCAATTGTTTTTCTGTCTCCGTCCCATTTTATTTTATTTTATTTTTCGCTGTTTTGAGTCAGGGTCATAGTTTAGGCTGGCTTTGAAATCGCAATGTAGCCCAGGATGACTTTGAGCTCACAGCAGTCTGTGTGTCTCAGCCTCCCTGGTGCTGAGATTACAGGCATGTACCACCATTTTAATTTTTTAATTTAATTTTATTGGCACACTTTTGATATACATAATGATCACATTCATCATAGAGAATTTGTACCTGTACATGATACATCTTGACTTTTCTTCCCCATTCCCTCCCCTCCCTTCAGCTCTTCTTCCACTCCGTATTTACAAAAACTTTGTTTTCATTTTTTCCTCTATTCTTTCTTTTCCTCTTTCCTTCCTTCCCTTCCTCCTCTCCCCTTCCTTGTTCCCCTTCTCATTTGAACACTTTCTTCCTGCTTCTCAATAGCTATCATCCATTTTGGTCCTTATTTACCCTTTTGGTTTCTCACACAGAGAATGTAATGTTTCAACATGTGTGTCTGATTTATTTCACTTAAAAGTATAGTCTCAAAGTGCATCCATTTACCTGAAAATGTCTTGTTTATCCTTCTTTATGGCAGAGTAGTACTCCATTGTATATAAAAACCACATTTTCTTTACCCATTCATCTGTTGATGGGCATTTGGGCTGTTTCCAAGATTTAGCTATTACAAATTGTGCTGCTATAAACATGGGTGTGCATGTATCACTGTGGTATGATGCTTTTAACTCTTTTGAGAAGATACCAAGAAGGGGACTAGCCGGGTCAAATGGAACTTACTGTTTTTGTTTTTTGAGGAATTTCCATACTGATTTCCCATTTTGGTTGTACCAATTTACACTCTAACCAACAGTAGACAGGGGTTCCTTTTTCCCCACAGCCTTGCCAGCATTTGTTATTGGCTGATTTGTTGATAGTAGCCATTCTTTCTAGAATGAGATGGAATTTCAGTGTTATTTTAATTTGCATTTCTCAAATGACCAGTGATGTTGAACACTTTTTCATGTATTTATTTGCTGTTTCTACTTCTTCATCTGAGAAGTATCTATTCATTTCAGGTGCCCATTTTTGAATTGGGTCTTTAAATTTGGGGGGGGTCTGATTTTTTAGTTCTTTATATATTCTAGATATTAGTCCTTTGTCTGAAGAATAGTTAGTAAAGTGTTTTCCTATTCTTTGGATTGTCTCTTTACTCTGTTGATGGTTTCTTTTGCTGTGCAAAAGCTTTTTTAATATGATGAGATCCCAGTTGTTGATTCTTTGTAATATTTCCTGTATGATTGGGGTTTTGTTTGTATAGTCTCAAGGATTTTACCTACTCTACTTCCAGCAGATTGTTTCTGTTTTAATATTTAGATCTTTGATCCAAAGTATTGATCTTAGTTTAGTGCATTGTGAAAGATATGGGTCTAGTTTTAATCTTTGGCCTGTGAAAGTCAGTTTTCCCAGCACCATTTATTAAAGAGCCTAACTTTCCTCCAGTGATGATGTTTGGCCTCTTTGTCAAAGATAAGGTGGCTGTGTGCATTTGGAGTTGTTTTTGCATCTTCTGTTCTATTCTATTGATCCTTGGGTATGTTTTTTCCCAGTACCGTGCTATTTTTATCATGCTAGCTTTGTAATATAATTTTTGTAGTATAATTTTAAATTGGGGATTGTGATGATCCCTGGTTTGCCTTTGTTGTCCAGAACTGCTTTTGCTGTTCTAGGTCTCTCCTGGTTCCACATGAATTTTAGGATTGTTTTCTCTAATTCTGTGAGGCATGGAATTGTTATTTTGATTGGGATTGCATCAAATCTGCATAACAGTTTTGGAATTATGGCCATTTTCACTCTACTCGTTCTGTCTCTCCAAGAACAAGGGGTATCTTTCCATTTTCTGATATCCTCTTCAATTTCCTTTTTCTTAGAAGGCCTTCTACAAAACAGAACCTGAAGAGTTTCTCTTTTAAGTTAGAATTGTAGAAGAAAACAGGACAGTAGCACAATAGGAAACTGTCAGAATATCAACAATTAAAAAACACCTTTAGGAGAACTGACAGCCCCAAATATTTCTTCAAAAATAACCCTTTTAATGATCATACTGAGAACAACACATAATTAAAGGAGCTATATGGAAAAATATTTTAGCATTTTCCCAGAAAAAAGTCACAATTAAGTCTTTGTTCCAAAGCTTAGTAGTTGAAATTTTAAGATACATTTCTATAAATATAATAAAATTTTCATAATATCTGGTTTTATTTTCTAGTCAGGATCAAAATCAAAACTTACAGGTTTGGCTCCTATTTTAGGTAGATCTAATTTAACTGGCACTCCTTTCCCTTGTTGTTTACTGTTTGGATAACAAAATTTTATAAGCTGTGCCAGATTGGACATCACACTCAAATGTGTGTTCCTGTGTTATAGTGAATCCAGGGAAGTTAAGTGTTATTCACATCTTCAAGGTCTAAGAGATAGTGGTGTCTTTTTTCTCTATATCATCTGGGGTCATATTTTCCTCTGTTTTATCCTAGATAGTCTCTGATATTTTGGAAACTGTCATCAGTAGCTTCTATTGCTTGATACTCCAGTGCTACTTAAGCATAAGGCAACAAGAAGCCTGCCAAGAATTGTCTGCGTGGGATGAGAGTTCCCTTTAGGGAAAGATGGTCCCAAAAAGATCTTCTCATATGAAGCCCTCTCTGTTTGTCTGGAGCTCCTCAGGTCGCACGCTTAACTGTGGATTTTCTGAGTATTTGTCCTAGTTGTAGTTTTCCACTTCTGAGAAAAAAAGCCTGAATCTGCAGTAAAAATGCTGTATAGTTGCATTTCTTTCTTCTAATCTTGCCTTCTCTGGCTATTACCTTCTTACTGAATTCTTTTATTTTTAAGCAGTAAAAAAGCTGACACCTAAGAATTCTGGACCAGGCTCTGCCTTTCACTGGTTTTCTGCCATACCAAACAAGAAATTCAACCTGTGTGGACCTTAGGTTCCTTATGTGTAAAGTGCATGGCCTGACCTAGCTTACTAACATCATTTTCTGCTCTAAAGGTCTGTGATTCTAAATGAAATTTGTAAGGCATAAGTAAGAGAGATTTTCTATCATAGATGCCCACCCCCACAAAGACATTTGGTAGGTATCCATCCTCCATCCCGCCTCCCCAACTTTCCTCCTGAGCTCTAAACTTCCTGTTAAATTGGAATTTCCCATTCCCTCCACAACCATGCTGTCTTCTTCCTGCTTTCCTACTTACTCCTTCCCATCAGCCCATTATCTGCTTCCTGAAGATTCCATTTTGTCAAAGTCCAAGGCTAAGTTCTCTTGAAGTTTTCTTTAAGCTTCTTACCAAGAACAGGTTTTTACCTTCTTAGGTTTTCCATAGAATTTTGCTCGTAAACCTTCATCATACCACATATATTTCACATTGTATGTGTGGTTCTTCTGAACAAAGCCCATCTCCACTTGTAAATGCTAATGTCTTAGAAGGCAAGAAGGTTACCATTTCCATTTGGTGTGCCTTCCTTTTCCTCAAATCCATACCATGCTGTCTTGTATATAGGGATGTTTGGAGCATAGTAACGATCCATTGAAAGAATGAATGAATCAGTGAATGGATAAATAATAAATGAAGGAAAAAATGAGCAAATGCCTTTGAATGTAGTGTAGAGGAACTTGGCAAAAAACAAAAACAAAGCAAAACAAAACACCTCAAAATATCCTTACACACAAAGGGAAAGAAGTGAGTAGGAATGAGAAAAACCAGGAAGGGAAAAATAAGTTTGTATTCCCAGAGATTCTCTTCCTCCATTTCTCAGAGTTGCAAGAAGAAAAGAGCGAGACCCACATCCGTAGCCAGATGGAATCCAGGTGTCAGTTCTAGGGTGACTTGGAGTGGGTTAAAGTGACATTCAGTTTTGTCAGAAAGTCCACAAAACTGTGGAGCAGGTCAGACTGAACTCTTGAGAGATCATTAAGTCTAAATTTTCTTTTTCTCCTTTATCTTCATGGGTTTAATTGTAAATTATTTCTCATGCCTCTGGGCTCTGTTTTCTTTTCTCAAGCTTATTCCAATAATATAGAGCCCCAAATGAAAAGTGCAAACCCTGAATTTCCCACTGTTAAATTTTACAAAAGGAAAAATGACCAAGATACCACATTGAAAATAAACAAGCAACCCTGAAAGCAACCAAGTTATTATGGATAGGAATTTTATAAACCTCATCTTTAGGCAAACAATGTAATAGATTAAAAATGTCAACAAATTAACTTCCAAGACTTTTAATTAAGAGAAAGACAGTCAGATAAACACTTGAATCACTTATGTTATCTAGTGATCCAAAATAGGTATGACTTCTTCCTTGGATGGTTTGATTTCCCTTGGAAGTTTTGGCTCAAGGGAGTGGGGGCCAGGGCAACCTGAGGCTGGAGTCAAATGATATTTTTAGTGTCTGTATTACACACCAGGCAGAGAGTGCAACAATTTCCAGAAGAGAAATCACACTGCGTTTGGGTTGGCCATCAGTGGTCCCATATAATAGCAGCATCACTCACACATAACTTTGTTTTAGTGGCTGATATTAAGAAAAATTGTTGCTTGCAATATGATGCTCAAGGCTGTCAAATTCACACATATATGCCCTTTGGCCTGAAAATGATTTTGTTTTTATGGCATCAATTCAGCAGTGCAAAGTTCATAAATTTGTATTAGGAATATCAGAGCCACATCACATCTCGAGAAGAAAACAAAACCTAATTACTGAGAAATATAGGCACAGTTTCTAATCAATGTCTAGCTATGAGTCAGTGAGAATTTTCTAGAAATCAGTGTGGGTTATGGCTCATATTTTGGAAAGGTGAGAACTTTGAAGGGTCTGATTCAATATTTATGATAAAGGTGATTGCCTAAGCAGCCAAAATGATAGTGAACCTTAATCACATCTGTGTAGACATTTAATGCACTTATGAGACTATCATCTTGGACTGAACTAGATAAACTCTGAGGTCTGAGCAGGAGAGGTTTCTGTTAGCAAGGGAACTGAATTTGTGCTTCAAAAAGAATGACGTGTAGCATCATCTACCAAATAAAATAAGCACTACTTTAGGAGAAGTTTGAAATAGACTAATAAAGACAAAACCTGAACCAATCATTTCATTGTAAGAGAAAAATAAGCAGAACTAAAGTCCCAATACCTGTATCAGAAAAGTCACTGGGGAGCAGGTTTCTTTGTGAATGTAGTTTTGGGGTGAGTATGTAAATCAGAAACAGCAAGCAGAGCAAGTGAGAAGTGACAGTTACTTGACACTTAGCCTTTTTAATGTGCAGTGTTTTGAAAAATAGCTCTTTCTTTGAAAGGATCCAGCAGGAGAATATTGACATCCAGCTTTCTAAGTTCTGCTTCTGAAAGATTGATTCTAAAAGCAGAGGGCTGAGTATTCTCTTCCTAGCATAGTTCTTTTTCTTCATTGTTAAGTCAAGACAGCCAGGAAATGGGGTGGGTGTTCGTTAACGTATTGGAGCTGCGTGTAATCAGAACTGGATTTGGAAATGAAAAAATTGGAAAATAGGTAGTATATACAGCACAACTGCTCTGTGAACAGAAAAGCATGTTTGGTGGACCAAGATTTTTGCCCTTGAGGCAAGACAAATCTAACTCTGGTGTCATATGCTGTTCCCACTCGCTTCAGAGCCAAAGAACCAAGAAGGAGCCTGGTATGGTAAGCCTTCTCCGCGCTTAACCAGTTCCATATTTTGCTTCTAAAGGACACAAACCATAACTCTTGTAGATCTGTTTGATACGTATTTTCGTGACCATGTCACTGCCCAGTGTGTGGCCCCTTGTTTTAGTGATCGTGGAAGTTGAAACTGAGGCAACATCATGAATTTATAGGCAGACCCTTTTTTTTCGGTACTGGGGATTGAACCTAGGGCCTTCACGCTGAGCTGCGTCCCCAGCCATGTTTTATCTTTTACTTTGATACAGACAAATGCTTTAATTGCAAAGTTTATTATAGGAAAAATACTGGCTATCCCATAGGCAGCCCCAGGAAGAGAGCGAGTAGTCTGTTACTCCACAGCCAGCCAGAGACTCCACAGATGGAAAAGCATCTAATAAAGAATATGTTCCACTTTTAAGGGATCCCAAAGCAATGTCATTAGTTATTCATTGGGTTGTTTTTTTTTCCCAAAAGCAGCAGGGGTCTCTGAACAAGGTGGATTTTTTAGTTACTGCACAGGTGTGGGTTTGCACATGGTCCAAAATGTGTTTTAAAATACATTATGTCCCTCTTTGGGAGGAGATTGTATTAGCAGAGTGCACTATAATGAAGGTATGATGAAGTTTAGGGTCACTTTTGGGTGAGGTCCATAGCCATTTTTGCTTGCACCCATCTCAGCCAGTTTCTCTGTGCATCTCACCTTCTTATCTCAAGGACTACAGCATCTTGCTCACATAATTGACAGCTTGATTTACTTTTCCTTCTTATCACCCAAAGTTGCAGCCATCTGCTCTTTTTCTCTCAGGTTGCTACTTCGAAGTCCTGCCAATGTCCCATTTCACTGAGTTTTTGTTTTGTTGTGTTTTTGCAGTGCTCTGCATCTAACCCAGCATGACGGTTTCTGCTGAACCCTCCTGAGGTTCCTCAAACTTTCTCCCTTGTCCCCCTGGGGCAGATGAAAGGATACTGTGCATGGACTCAAAGCCTTTCTTTGTCAACTCATGGTCTTGTCTACATTTAGTGGGGATCCAGCCTCCTTTCTAGTTGGAATCTGTCTTCAACCTGATGAGTGACAACATGTCTTACAAGGACAAGCTTCGGCCCTGGAGAGAAAAACTGAAATTGAACAGCTGCCTTCTAACTCATACACCTCTGTGCATTTCCAATGTTGGCAGCAAGTAGGGGCTGTTTTGATTAGAGGATCTTGAAAGCATTACAAGAATCAGGAATCTCTTTTAATGCTCACAAGATGATTTATACATATATCTGCAATATGTCCCCAAGTTCTCTTTTTAAGAATCAAAGTGTACCAAAGTTTTACACTGCCAAGCTCTTTTTATTTCAGTTTGAAAGTGATTAAAGATATTTAACTGAACCAGAAAACCTAAAGTCAGCACTACTTTTATTGTTGTAACAATGAAATCTATCCCATAGGGACTGTAGGCACATAAGAAAAGAATGTGAGACCCTTCCATTAACCCATTTTCCTTTCAGTTAACAAAAGATCCCCCTGCATAAACAAAATCACATGAATGTGGCAAAAAATGCAACTGAAGGAGCATAGGACCTCAATGTAAGAAAACAGACCTCTCTGGTTTAATGACCAGGCAAGAGTTTACAAGACAGCCTCTTTTGGAGAAAGACCAGACACTTGTTCCTTCCAATATTCGGTGTCCTGTTTTTGAACCACAGGAGCCTTAATTTCTTGGCAGTTTGGGAAAATACTCTGGGTGGCTGAAATTATTTTCATTTGTACTTCATTCCATTAATGCAATTGGCCTTTATCCTAATATATTAGCAGCTCAGAAGTTAAAGGACTGGCAAATCCATAACCAGAGAAAACAGAACATTCAGATCTCGCCTTGCAATGTTTTTATGCAGAGGAAAAATTGGAAGATAAGCAGGGGGGAGAGTAAGTCTTTGGCTCCAAGAATGGTTTGCATATGACAGCCCCTGTCTCTGCATAATGGTTGTCCAGAAAATAGACCAGAGCCAATTGTCCTTATTGACACTTGTGCTGGTATCAAGAAAATATCTTATGTTTGCACTTCCAATTTCTCCTGTGTTTCATCTTTACCTTTACCTCCACATATACCTATACTGCAGGTCCCCCTCTCATACTGAAAATGAATGATGGATCTACTATGGATCTACTAAATGAAGAAGGATATCAGGCACATTTCAGCTTTGGAGGAGCACATCTGAGTGAGAGAATGAGCAGCAAGTGCTTAGGGAAAAACACAGCCCAATCCTCCATTTGTCATCCATGCCTCTGTCTCTCTAGTCAAGTACACTCAGTCCTCTAGGGCTTGAAGGATGATAAATAACTTTGGCTCAGGTATTTCTCCAAACCGGTGTCAAGTTTACTGTGCTGCCCCAGTAAAGACTCTAACTAATCTGTGTTTAAAGCGAGATGGGACTTGGTCACCTTCTTGATAAAAGTGGGGGGAATATGAAGAGAAAGAAGTTAGTGATGTGTGTGAGAAAGGGAACAGGAGAATTGGGATGGCCTAATCATGGCCTAAGCAGTTCTCTGACTGCTTTCTTACATCACATGCAATCACTCAAACATTATTTTTTTTTATTTATTTTAAACCAAGAGCATGTATTGGTACATTCTACATACATTGATCACATTCATTACATTTATTCTGTACCTATACATGGTGCATCTTGGTTCTCCCCCTCTCCTCCGCCCCTCCCCTCTCCTCCCTCCCCCCC
>PVJO010007884.1:0-78711 GCA_004026905.1 Hystrix cristata | reverse complement strand
GACTCCCTCTATGTGCACCCAACCCCTGGCAATTTTGCTTTACCATTTTAGAATTGGGGTTTGAGGAGCAGTGCAAATGCTGACACTTTGTTTATTACTATTGTGGTAAATAATAGAGTCCTTTCATAAGAGTGTCATGTCTTTGCCATTTATAAAACAGTAACAGGCTAACTTAGCTCACTGTAAAGCACCAGCTTTTCCACAACTTTTAACATGCAAAATTCTATACCGGGTGACCAAAACTTTTAATCTTGAAGGGCCTAAGCTATGTGTGGTCCTATTTTGAGGAGTTGCTATGATTAGTTTTCTATTAAATTTTATTGCAGGGTGTAGAAGTATTAAAAGAATTCCAGAAATACTTCCATATTCCCAACACAAGGTCTCTGTCTCCATTAAGAAGCTGTAGTCTATTTCCCTTTGATAAACAAGATCAATCACAATAACCACTTTATTAAGCCTTTTATTTGTTTGTTGGTTCAAGGACATGAGGAGAAGCCAAAGTGGCCAAATGATAGTCTCGACTTTCCAATTCAATGGAACTGCTATTGAGTCCCCTCTTAAAAGCAGCATTTCCTTGTTTTCTTAAAGGTCTCCAAACCAACAGAGCCCAGGATGAAACAGAATTTTACAGGTGATCAGTAAGGGTTGAAGGAGACATCTTTAATTTATGGTAGCAGCCTTTATGGTTCCCTCCTTTGGTAGGATATGACTTCAAAAAAATATATCACGTATCAATTGCTGCTAAGGGCACATACAGCATCATGTAGAACATCACACAGCATTACAACCAAGACTTCAACAGATCATTGCTCCATTCTAGTCCACTAAACCACCTGTTTCTGGCAGATTGAGTACAAGGGAACACTAGTGAATTTCATGGACGTGAGCCTATTTATTAGTTCCTGTGTTATTTTAGTCAGTAGCAAATTTATGCAGAAAAACAAAGTGGTAAATAAAACACAAGATGACAAAAGCATTGTGCATGAAGAACAAATCCTCATACACAGTAAATGTATATTTCAGTAAACAAAATGTATTTGGATGGTGCCACTGGGGAACAGTGTCATAGCAGAAGCTCAGTATTACTCTTGGCTGTTCGCAAACTGATCACTCATCAATGATAGCAGCAGGATGAGATTTGATGGGGGAAATTCTACTCCACTGACAATTTGCATTGCTTACATCCCTAACACAATGGTTATTTTTATATACAGCTAAAGCACTGAGCTTGCACTGAGGTAACTGGAGAGAAAAGTCAACTGATATCTATAAACTGGCTCTTGTCCAATTGGTTTTTTGACAGTCTTCAATGCAGTAGGTCCCTGTGGTCATGAGATACAAAAATCCACACTCTGGCCTTTCTGAGTGGTTCATCCTCACATACCTCTACCTGAGACCTTCTAGTACTCAACTTTACATTTTATTTCTTCCAAGTGCCCACTCATTTGGCCAAAACTTCAGCTACTACCAACACCAGATTGCAGATCTATACCTCATCATCTCTTTTTCTAGACAAAGTGAATTTTTCATTACTCATTACTCGTCTCTGAGTGGAGCAAAATAGTGTACCACATTTTGCGTGTTGCTAATTTCCTGTGATGTCATAGGGTTAAAGAAAAAGTGGCAATGCCACGAAAGTATGTGCCATTTGAGTCAGAGCTACCTGCCAGCTCAAGTGATTTAGCGTCTGTCTCGGGCTATATAAAAACTCTGCATCGTTGATGACACCGTGCAGCTGTTTAGTCCTGAAATTATATCTTAATAGATTAGAAATACTCACTTTCTTTGTTGTGGATGATTATCAAAACCGGAAGCCTTCCTAGTTACTTAGGAAGTGGATTGAAGCAACACACCACAATGTACTGCAACAAGGCACATGCTGAACTGCAACCCAAGGATTCTGTCAACCATGTCATAATCAAAATGAAAATGTGAGTACTTACTTCTAAGATTATTTTTTTACTTCTGACATTACAGTAATATTATATGCTTTTTATAGAGTAAATCAGAAAAATGTTTGGCTGTAAGAAACACTACTTCTCTATTCCTGTGAGAAGACAAATAGGGCTTGAAATCCCAAATTTTCAGTTTCTTTTGAGAAATTACAGAACTCTGCTAAATTGCAAGCAGAATATAGAATAAAATGGCATAGTTTACTTCCTGGTTCTCACTAGACCCTCTAACATAAGATTAAGTTGTACTGAAGCACCCTACAGCTGAAACATTTGCTTCCTGACCTTAAATTATCAATGACAATAATAGAAGTCATAATGTCGATACCATGTTGAGATAATGTCTTTTGAGTATAAGAACTTTTTACATACATTCAAGTTTCAACAAATTCCAATGAATACTTCAATGAATGAAATCTTTTATTCTGGACCTAATATGATTCCAGGAAAACTGGTTTAAATGGTAGCATTAATGGCCCAATTAAATACCACAGTGGTATCATATTTTTCTTCCATTGTGCAAGGTCATTGGAGTTCTCCAAACTGATATCCTTATCTTAGAAATCTGGAGTTAATTGCCTTCTTCATGAAATCTGAAGAGTACCAATACCCCACAGTTCTAGGTTGTTAAATAAATAATTGGCTCTACTCCTTAGCACATGCTTTTGATGCAAAGAAGAGAATAGGTCGTCTTGGTTTATCATTAGGTAAAACCTCCAAAAACAAAATCACCCTGTAATTACATCAGTAATGTGGGATGAGGCACAGATATCCAAGTGGTTTTCAGAAAACTGTAACAATTAGAAGGTTTCTGGAACATAACACTGAAATATAATATCTTTCTTTATATATCATAGAATTGAAGAGGTTTTTTCCAGGACACCTGCTAGCAAGAGTTTTTTTTTTCATCCCAACCTATTACCTTAGTGATTGTGCAATAAAGAATACTGATCAGCTTACTAAGGAGAGAAAGAATTTCCTAAATTAAATCATTCTGACTGGCTGAATCATATTTTGGGTGGGACATCAATCACAATTTGACCTTCTCCAACAGTGCTGTTTATAGACCACAGTCACCTTTCAAATAAGCATATAAAATAACTCGTTCTTAAATTGTCTTATATCAGTGAAGTATGAGCAGTGTGTTTCTGCAGAGTGAAAATTTTTAAGGAATCCATGATGGATTATTGAGTTCTAGTATCTATCTTTAAAAATGAAAAAAAAAAACTCACAAATGGCTTAGTCATGAAGATAAATGTTTTAAGAGTGTGTTTTATATAGATTGTTGAATTTAATATTCTTTTGCATTCTTTAATCTTTAAAATTCATTTCCATTGAAATTTTTTTTATTTACACACCAAAATATTAAAATAAACAATGATCACTGTACGTAAGAGAAAAGCAAGCAAAAGAAGTAAATCTAAAATGAAAAGGAAAAATCTCTAACTTCTTCACCTCAATAAATTCATTTTCTGAGGAGCAATAATGGATAATGCAGGTACTGTATTCTGAAACAGAAAGACAAACATACCCAGATATGGAAAATCAACTTGAAGGGCAAATCCACTAGATCAAATCAAATACCAGCATTACTGAGAAAGGAAAGCATGTCCACAGCTTTATCCAGGGAACACACCATCTTGGGAGCAATTTTAACATCCTGAGGGAAACAACCAGCACTCCAGCCACCAGACTTTATAGATAGACTCCCTACCTACCCTCCTTCCTTTCCAGCATGAGAGTTAACAGTAGGTAGGGCCCCAGGGGCCTACACACTGCAACCAGTGAAGCAGGGAGAAAAGGAGAGCCAGCAGTATTTAAACAGGAAATCCATCCTTCCTATCACATGCCCAAACACCTGGGCCCTTTGTGTTCTGGCAACATGCTTAGCACCGCCCATTAACTTGGGATTGGCAAGAGAAGTCCCCTGTCTAGCCAGAGAACAGCTGAACACTGACAGCTACAAGCAAGGTAGAATTTACTGGCAGAGAACCACGGATCATATTCCTGGAGGCATCAGGGAGAGGAGATTCAGCAGAGCCTAACCAGAGCAGGCACTCTCCTATTGCCTCCCGAAACACCAGAGAGATTTGAGAGAGCATGAAATCCTGCCCACTGCCCACTACCCCTTGGCATCTGCACCAAGTTTCATGGGTCAGAAAGAAGAGCTCTTCAGATAGGGACAAATAAAGGACTGCAGGTGGAGGGTCAGAAAGTTTCACCAGGGTCAAGGGACTTCTGGGGATACATTAGGCAAAAGGTCAATAAAGGGAAAACAAGCAGACAAATGTGGAATTTGCCATGCAATAAAGGGAGTAGAGTGGTGTATCCCTGGAAGATGTGGATAGAGAACTGAGTGTTGGGCAAACTACATCACATCTTCCTCCCAAATAAATTGAGGCAGACAGATCTTGGAACAGAGACAAAGGCTTGCAGTTAGCCTTGCACAAAGCACAGGCTGCAGCCAGGAGGTCCAGAGAGCCACCAAGATAAGCAGCCCTCACCACTTCTAAGCAGGCTTCCACACTATAGTATGCATGAGGATTTTACTGTTGTTGTTCTTGCTTCATTATTATTTTATCTTATTATAATTTTTCTTTGTTCTGCTCTTTTGGCCTTTCTCCTTTTTCTCTTTCTTTTTAAAATTTCTTTCCTCCTTATTCTTTATTGTCCTCATTTGTATCCCCTTATCTTCTCTTTCTTCTTCTCCACCTTTCATACTGCATGTATGAATGCAATAGACAACAATGTGATTCATAGTATTATTAGTAACTATTATGAAAAATTGTATTCCAAAAAACTGGAAAATCTAGAAGAAAGGGAAAGATTCCTAAACATATATGAACTACCAAAATCAGTCAAGAAGATTTAAAAACCTTTAACATTCTAATAACAGACATTGAAATTGAGTCAGAATGAAAAACCCACTATACAAGAAAAGAAGAGGACCTGATGGAATCACTGCTGAATTCTACAAGAAATTTAGGGCAGATCTAATGCCAGTAGTCCTCAAGATCATTAATAAAACTGAAAGAAAAGGAGTGCTTCCAAACTTATCCTTGGAAGCTAGCATTACTTTGATTCCAAACAAAACAAGGACCCACTAAAAAAAGGAAACTATAAGCCAATTACCTTAATGGATATAGATGCAAAAACCTTCAACAAGATACAGGCAAACAGAATTCAACACATCAAAAAAATCATCAGCTGTCCTGACCAAGTAGGGTTCACTCCAGGCATGCAAGAATGGTTCAGCATACACAAATCAATAAAGGCAATACACCACATAAGCAGATGCAAGGACTAAAATCAAATGATCGTCACAATACATAAAGAAAAAGCCTTGATAAAACAGCATCCACTTATGATTTAAAAAAAAACCCTGAAGAAAACCTACTGCCAGCACTATATTAAATGGGAATACAACAAAAAACTTTCCTTCTAGAACAAGGAACAAGACAAAGATATCAACTATACCACTCCTGTTCAATTTAGGACTTGAAACATTACCCACAGAACTCAAGCAAAAGAAAGAAATGCAATATATATATATATATATATATATATATATATATATATATAATCTCCATGAAAATGATCAAACTATCATTATTTGCAGATGGCATGACCCTTTACACAGAAGATGCAAAAAAAAAAAAGAATTCTACCAAAAGACTCCTAGAACTAATAATCAAATTCAGCAAGACAGCAGGATACAAAATCAACACACAAAATTCAACAGCATGTCTGTACACCAATAATAAACCCATAGAAAAAGAAATTAGGAAAACAATACCATTCACAGAAGCCTCAAGAAAAATTATAAACTTGGGAATTAATCTAACCAAAGAAGTAAAAGACCTCTATAATGAAAACTACAGTAAGAAAGATGATTGAAGAAAATATTAGAAAATGGAAATACTGTATATCCTCTCTTCCTGGATAGGCAGAACCAATACTGTCAACATGGCCATATTATCAAAACTGAAGTATAGATTTAATGCAATCCAAAGCAAAATAGCCGGAAGAGACCCAAAATATCAAAAGCCATCTTTGGCAACATAGGCAAAGCATGAGGCATCATAATCCCAGATTTTTTAGTTAGATTACAAAGCTATAGTGGCATAATACTCACACAAGAACAGATTGAAAGATCAATAGAACAGAATAGAAGATATAGAAATAACCCCAGCCACCCGACCTTTCACAAAAGGGCAAAAAGCATATGCTGGAGGAAAGATAACCTATGTAACAAATGGTGTTGGGAAAATTATTTCTGCACATGCAGAAGATTGAATCTATATCCATATCTATCACCATGTAATGTGCTAAAATAAAATCAAAATGGACCAAAGACCTAAATATTAAAACAGAAACACTTAATGTGCTGAAGGTAAAATAGGTAAGGGGATTGGGATTTTAAACCTCAAGAGGCTTAGGCGGGGCCATAGGCAGGTGCTGTTCTTAAGTAAAAACTCGGCTCTGTAGAGAAATGGAATCTCAGGTGAGGTAACTATGCAGACTCTCTGAGACTTGATCCAATGCGGGGAGCCAAAGGAAGATGGGGTTGTAGTATAAAAGGAAGTTTCTAGGACTGCTTGTCGATACAATATCCTTGGAAGAAAAGGAGAATATCAGAACTCCAAAAATTTTCTCCCATTGTCTTTTTCCTAAAAGTATTACAATTTTATATCTTAGAAATAAATTTTGACTTACATTTGTTTAATGGGTAGGACAGGATAAGGTATATTTTCTTGCCTATAGATGTAGAGTTGCTCTAGCATCGTTTGTTAAATTCATCCATTTAAATTCCTTTTGCTCCTTTCTCAAAAAAAAAAAAAAAAAAGAACACATTTGTGCCATTGCATTTCCAGGACTTCTACCCACTGCATTGATCTAAGTGTCCATCCTCTGTTGACACTACACAGACTCAACCCCAGTGGATGAATCACAGATCTTGAAATTCAATGACTAATGCCTCCTAATTTATTCTTACTTTAATAAATTGTTAAAGTCCATTTACCTTTCCATGAAAATTACAGAATAATTATGTCTGCATCTATAACAATATCTGACCAAAATCTTAATATAAGTTACATTAAACCTATCGATTTGGGGAGGATTACTTTCTTTCAATCCATGAACATGGTATGCCCCCCTATTTATATAGGTAACATATGATCACTTTGGTCAGCATTTGTCATTTTCATCATATAACGTCAATACATATTTTGTTAAGTTTAAACTTCGATAGTTCATTTTAAGCAATTATAAATAATACTGCATTTTTAATTTTATGGTCCAGGTGTTCTTTGCAATTAAATAAAAAATGCAGTAGATTTTTGTTTATTGATCTTGTATTCTAAAATCTTGCTGAGTCTATGAATTAGTTCTAGGAGTTTTATAGATTCCTTGAAATTTTCTATGTAGATATTCATGTCATCTAAAAACAGAAACAGTTTTATATCTACCTCATTTATTTTGTTCTTTTTAAAATTTCCTTTTGTTGCCTTATTGCTCTGGCTAGATTTTCCAGGAATATGGTACTCCTGAAATTCTAGAAATACGGTGAAAAAAGTTGTGAAAACAAACATTACTCCCTATTTTAAGGATAAAAGCACTAAGTTTTTCATTACTCAGTATAATGTTAACTACAAGACTTTTGTATATGTTATCAGGTTGAAAAAGTTTTAGTCTGTTACTATTTTTTTTAGATTTCTTATAATGAAGTATAAATTTTTTTCAAACAATTTATCTAAATCAATTTATAAGATTATGTGATTTTTTTAGCCTGTTAATATGGTTAATTAGATTTTGAATATTGAACCACTCTTGCACGTTTGAAATAAATCCAACATGTTCATAATACGTATCTTTTGTAATATATAGTTGTATTTTATTTGCTAAAAACTTTGATTGCATACAGGTAAATTTAAATAAGAATTTTAAAAATTCCTTCGCAGTAATAAATCTATTTTAATCTATTATCACTGAAATCTAAATATGCAGTCAAATTAATTATATTGTTTTAATGTAAGAAAACTAGAATAATGAATGAGCCAATGTGGTTTTTTAATCTATTAACAATCTGCCATTCTTTAATTATCCTGCCATTTTGTAGAAAATAATAATTGGAAAAAATGTTAAAATTGTAGTTTATTCTACCTCAGGAATTCTTATAGCATCCAAAAATGATAGCAAACCTCTTAAGTATATATGATATGTATAGCAGAGTGTCATTTGTGAACTTTGGTACAAGACTAGGAGGTTGTGAGAGATAAAAAAAACTGTCATTTAAAGCTGCAAAGAGTTTCTATCTCAGCAGGTAAAAAATAATTTTGCTTTCCTTGAGGAATAATATCTTTGTCCTGAGAAAAACACCCAATAGGTTTCTCAATACTCAATATAAAAGCAGTTGCCTACTTTTCCTAGAGAAAAAGTAGAAGAACCAACCGTTTGAAAGCTGATCTTTCAAATAGGGAAGCTAAATGTTCTCTCTGTACAGTAAGGTAAATTGCATTGAATGGAAGTTCTAAGCCCCGGATCTGCAGATTTTACTACTTTTAATGGAGAGAATGAGAATGTTTCTGTAGGCATCTGGGTGAAAGGATTCTCTCTGGACCTTGGAATGGTTGAGTATTCCATTCCAGGAAATACAGATGGGTTGAAGAATAAGAGATTTTTATCTTTTGCTGATTGAGGTCTGATTCAGGCTCAGAATTAAAGAAATGCCTTATCCTGTAAGAAAAATATAGAAAGGTTGCCAAAATTAGCTCATGGTTCAGCTTTTAGTAGAGAATTAAGAAAAGATTCTGTTTCTAGATTGTGAAAGTGGTGAAAAGGGCATATCGTGCATTGCCTGCCGTGGTCATAGCAGAGCCAACAATGACGGAGTAAATCAACTTGGTGAAGAAGCCAAAGATACTATGAGAAAACCTGTCAGGACATAAAATCAGAAGACAGTGAACTTCTCATGGGGTGAAACCATGTTATCTACCTTTGTAACAAGTTTCCCTGTAGTCAGCTTTGGGACCCCATTCTACAGGTGGTCAAAAGGCATTGGTTCTCATGTTTCATGGTGTATGAAAATCTCCCAAGCAGGGGCTGGAGATTTAGCTCAGTGGTTAGAGTGCTTGCCTAGAAAGCACAAGACCCTGAGTTCGATCCCCAGCACAGAAAGAAAGAAAGAAAGAAAGAAAGAAAGAAAGAAAGAAAGAGAGAAAGAAAGAAAAAGAAAGAGAAATCTCCCAAGTACTCACTAAAAAGAAGTTACAGGGCTCTACTCCTGCAAACTTGATTTACATCTTCCACTTTAGTAAGGACTCAGGTATGTTGATGCAAACAATCAAGAGAACACTTTAAGAAATATTGCCTAAAAACTCAAAACAATTGTATTGATTATAAATAGGACACTTGTAGAAGAGTCAAGTTATTTCTTCTGTAAAATAGGCATTATAATTTAGCTCTTCACATCCTTGGCTAAGAACTGTCAGAACACTGATACTTCTGAGCCTTATTTTTGAAATAATAAACTCAGATTAGAGCACTAACAATAATTATTTTAAATTGTTTTTTAGTAGCAATATACATTCCTCTTTTATATTTTTATAATCAATAATTTTATTTTGTTCATTCATCCAAAAAATATGTGTTGAATGCCTGCTATACACAATAAATAAACCATTATGGAGAATGAAAAATTAATTTCTATAACAAATTAGTTTCAGGTACTTTAAACTCGACGGATTTTTAGAATTAGCGAACTAAACATAGCCACATGGTATTCTGGCTAATGAAACATGTTTATTCCATGGGGTTTAGAAATAAATGTTTTCCTAAATAATGATTGTGCACATAACTCCTTCTCTTGTCTGCTGCAATTGATGTGGTCTTCATTTTTACATTTTTATATACCTTTTCCATTTGCTATTTTCTTGTGTTCCCTAATTGCTTACAGAATTTTAAATTTGTAAGTGTTTTATTGGTCTTTTTAAACTTAGTAACATTGCATAATTCTCAAAATTAAAGACCTCATTTTGATTTTTAATTACTTAACTAAGCCAAGTTATTTTTAGGTACCAAAAAAGGAGTACTTGTTAAATGAGTATAATCTTTGTTGTCCTTCTTAGATGAGTATATTTAATTCTCTGTTGGAATATATGGCTGTTCAGAATAATAAGAGCTAGTTTTAAAAATCCATTTCCAAAATGTCAGCATAATCGAAGTATTTTAGATAAATTTGAGTCCATTTCTTATTCCGGAAGTATAAGCATTTCCAGGAACAATAAGCTTCTCATCTCAGAGATCACAATTACAATCAATATTACAAAAATATTCCTGAAACATATTTCTCTGTTTGGACTTCAAGTAAGATATTCACTTATGAGCTTAGCTTTTATAGGATTTGGTGAGTCCTCAGATATGAATACTAAATCAGCATTTAAAAATAATATTAAAAAATAATATTTAACTAAACTTTTTAATTAAGTGGCTCACAAAATTGCTTAATAAATGCTCTAAGGATTTATTTTTTCCATTTTAATTAAGTGTACTAGAAACTGTCAAAGTAAATCACTAGCATAATAGTTAGTGCTGATCAGATCATAGTAGTGGTGTTGAACTTAGTGAAAAGGGGTCAGATTAAAACTACAGTTAGGTATCTGTCTAATCATGGAGGAGATCAATAAAAAGATAATGTAGTTCATTCAATCAAACATGTCAAAAGAAAGAAAATATTTTAAAATCTAATGAAAAATATATAAGTAGTAGACACTGAAGATAGCCCCTTAGCAAAATTATGCATCATGTCAAAACCAACATCCAGGAGGCTTTCTAAAACAGCAATTTATCTTTCCAAATATCTTTACTTCAAAGTGTCGCATTACTCAATCTATTATCAGAAACTTTTATTCTTTTCTTTTGAGTTCTCTGCATTTTGTGTTTAACCAACAGATTCTGTAAAAGATGTAGATGTAGGAATGTAAGAAAAACAAGTACATGCTCTTTATGAATAATTTTATTATAATTTAATCTACCTTATTATATTAAAAGGATGACCAAATATGTTCAGTGAGGCATCATGCATTCTAAAAATTGGTTTCCAGATAATAATTTTATAAAATTCTAATTAAAAGTCAGCACATTCACTGTGTAAGAGTGCTACATTCATTGCTCCATGGCCTGTCTTTTGAAAGCTCTTGCTGGATTTTTATTGCACTCAACAAATGTGATGAATCAAACAAAGAAATAAAATTGCGTGGTTTATTATTGATAAAGTTCACACAGAATGTGAAAACATGAACTACTCTACTGAGAAAATATTTATCTTCAAAAAACTTAGAAATTCTATTCCAAAGTGCTCAAGGTCAATCATAATTCAAGTCAACATGACAAAAACCATTGTATCTCTATACTATTTTAGTAAAAACACTGTATATCCATCCTCACTTGAGAAATCATTGAATAAATAAACACAAATTATTGTATGGTTGATATGTCTTTAGGCTGTGGTCTGTACACAGGTCCCATCTTTGGTTCCACCTAAGAATGGTGTCATTGACTAATACTTCTCCATCCTCATATCTCGGATCTTCTTTAAACCTCCCTTAATACTTACTTCACATCACTTTTATTCATGTCCTAACTTTTCTGGTCCTTCTATCATATTTTATTACCTTCATCATGGTGCAGACACTGTTGGGAACTACTCACCATCCATTCTCTTCTTTTCTAATATTGATAAGAATGCAAAGAACATGCAGGTTTAAAAGTGTTCAGCTCCCACTCTCCTGTGTAGTTGGAGATGAACATATGACTCAGGTTTGGCAAATGAACTGGAGGCTTAAATGAATTTAGTGGGTCTTACAAAAACTATTGCTTTAGTGAAAGCACTGGAAGCACATTTTGACTTTCAGGTGCCCTATTTTCTTCTTACCTAGATTTTGGATGCAATATATAGAGGCAAAATGACTCTCATTTCAACATACGAACCAAAGTCAAGTGCCAAAGAAAGCAGAGTAAGAAGCAAATAGAGCCTGGAAAGTCCATCACTTTCTTAAACAGTTACAAGAGTTCTGAACCATCTACCTGTGCACTTCCTTGTAGATCCAGGACAAAAAACAAAGACAAAAACAAAAACAAAAACAAAAACCCCTGCTCTTTGCTTAAGCCACTGCAAACAAATTTCTTTTATGTGGAATGAATGCAATATTAAACAACACAAAAAGAAAACACATGACCACCTCTCTCATTACATTAACATGTATATAAATATTTGAACTAAAGTTATTTTTATAATGTATCAGTGACATTTAGAAATAAAGCAAGAGTGACCATTCCAAAAGTTTAAATATATACAAAGTGTCCAGGGGTTCAATTTTATGTTTTGTTATTTTATTCTTTGTTACTTCTGTTAACTTTTTGATATGCTTCGCTCAGTATTTCACCTATGGGATTTCCCACTTGAACCTCAGCAGCCTTGTGACTTGTCCGCAGTCAACAGAATTTAATAAGAGTATCTGTGATTTCCAAAGCTAACACCCAGCCAGAGTAATACAACCTCAAACTTCTTTGCCTGCACATCTGTGCCTAGAGAGCTCTGAGTTACGTTGTAAGAAATCCAAATTCTCTCTGGCCAGCACCCTGCCAGGATGCCAATTAAATCCTCCCAGCCTCTGAGTCAAACATGAGAGTGAACAAGATTTTGGCCCCCAGAAACTGGGTCCCTTTCAAACTTTGAGTCTTTTCAGCAGATACCAGACATCACAGAGCAGAGATGAACTGTCCCCATTGTGACCTGTCCCAATTCTTGACCTACAGAATTTGTTAGTGATATAAAATAGTTAAACTGTTAAATTTTAGGGTTATCTATTTTGTAGAAATAGCCACAATACTGGAGAAAACTGTTTCCCCACATTTGGAAATACATAAAATGAGAATTTCTCAAGACAAAAAACAAGGACATACAGTGATGACAGAAATGATATTCAACAATTTTGTGACAATAATACAAACAGTATTTCACAGTGACACTGGGTCTGTGAGTACATGCTATTCAGGACTCTTTACAAACTTAATACCCTTAACAAATTTTATATAAATTCTATTGTATATCTAGCAGTTCCAAAATTCACAGGAAAGCTAGTGAGTTCAAATAACCAGAAGTAAGAATCTAAAATCATCACATAATGTTGAACTTTCAAAACACACTCAACTTCTTAGTTCAGCAAATAGTATTCCTTTCCAGGATAACTGATATTTAACTCCTCATACCTCCTTCTGTCATGAAAACAGCAGAATCATTATTATCAGGATCATCTTTATTTCAACTCTTCAACCCAAAGGCTAAAAAGTACAGATAAAATGTCAGAGATTTCTATACCATGTTATGCATTTCCCTTATTTCCCATATTTAACAATGTTGGACTTCCTCTATTCCCTTTTCGGATCACAGAGTTAGTAAAGGCAGAACCAACGTCATGAAAATTTGGTCTGCTGCTTAAATTCTTACACCTAACTGTACTATAATGGTCCATATTGAAAACAGAAGCTCATTGCTTGAACTATTTTCATCCTTCTTATTAAAAAGTGAAGGCATACTGTCTAAATACATTATTTTCTGAAAATTTTTGCTATGCTTTTATTTTTATAACAGCCACATTTCCACAAGATGCTAACAAGTGACTTTGTATATTTTAATCTATCATATCTGACATTTCTGCGTGTTCTGTCCAAAGAGGCATGCAGATATAATGGGCTGTTGAAAACAAAGTGTTGTGGAAGCCAGGCTCACTGACGTTCAGCCGAGTGTTTCTCTTTAAATCCTTTCTTTGAAACAGAACTGAAAGTTATGAACTCCTCCTCAAGCCCTGACACTGCCTCCCTCATAACAGCTCTCTTAAATCATTCCAACGGTTTTGTTTTCTGTCATCTACAGACAGCCCACATCCTCCTTCAGACCTGAGTTGTTCCAATTATTGTCAAAATTCACTCAATCCAGTACTTTGTTTTGGATGTGCTTGTCCTAAAATGATAAAGCTAACCCCCATAAACTTTGTACTGAAGAATCAAAATGGAGTCCCCTCCACTTTGTTTTATTCATAAAAAGGTACAAACTTTTAAAATATTAGCATAGATTTTAGTAATATGATTAATAGTTTTAAAAAAGACTATCTGGTAAATTTATTTGTATTCGCTGCAATAGAAGTGTCACAAAAATCGCTACTCAGTTTTCACAGTAATATTGCCAAACTCAACATGCCAAGATCTTTATTTGAAGATGTCAGATTCCATATCGATAACAGAGTTTTAGATAGTTTATTTCCTAATATCTTTATAATTAGCTGGCCACTACCTATTTTGGTTTTTTTTCCTACACACTTTGAATATTTCCAGTAGCTTTAAAAAGAGTTAAGAGTTTGCCCTCTCTGTATATCACAAAGACCTTTAAAATAGTTTCTCAAAGAAAAGATTTCCATTAACATAATTTAGATGGACTTAGTCTTCTCTTGAGTAAAATGGGATTTGTGTTTCATAGTATGGAACTGGATTTCCAATATATCAAATGTCTTGTGCTTTATAAGATTATTGTCATTGTCCAATAAGTTCATCTGTTGGCATTAAACTTGAATCTAGGATTTCATGAGCTGTTTTTTTCAGAAAGCAAAACACTAAATAACTAAGGAGTGGACAAAGACTTGGAAGATGATTCAGTTTCTAGCAAGCTGATTATAATGGTTATGGTAGCCAGTACTCTTGAGATCTGTGCGCTGTGTAATGGAAATATCTATGTTTCTGTTGAGTGTCTTCCAGTGCTTTATAAGAGCGTACTGCTTTAATTGAGACAGTGCCCAAAACAACACAATAACATTGTCTTATAATAAAGGTTCTGACTGCCAAATATAATTTTAGAATTTCTAGGTTCTGCCAAAAGTATCTAACGAGTTCATACACATAAGATAACTAAGATGGTCACTATTACTGAAATCTGGATTTGTACTTCCTCAGATAGCCTTCTCAAGTCCTTAATTCACCTACTCCTGCTTACCAGGCCCCCATGTTTTTATTGATCCCACCTTTTCCTGGTCACATTGAAGACTAATCACCCTGAATTACTATTCACCGTGTATACAATCAGTCTGTCCAAGAAGATCAGAAGTTACTGAAAACAGGGCAATTTTTTCATCCCTGTACTGTATCTGAAATAGGAAATGCACTAATATAAGGAAATGGATTGGAATAAAGTGATGCGGAATAAGATTCTTCTACTGAGAGGCATGATGAAAAAAAGTTTGGAAATACGCTATTCTCAGGACCACTATACCCAAAACATATACCACAAAGAGTCTTTGAATGCTTCAGCTTTACCAAAAATTACAAAATGTTATGAGTTGAGTGATAATTAAAAGCATAATTATCTCTAGCACCATTTTGTATTGCTGAGACATTTTCACTTTACAAATACAACCAATAATATGGAATGGGCAATATATATCGCTTTTCAAGATAGCACTATTGCTTCTACACTGTAATTTAGGGATTTATTTCACCCCAATGACCTACATAAGTAATATATGGCAATCAAAAAATGTAAAGACACGTTATGAGTCATTTTGATAATCACAGTGAAATTAATATATACGTAGAGTTAATCAGCTTCATCTGTGTTTTAAGTAAACTAAATTAGATATCTGCATTTGTCAGAGTAAAAGCCTAATCAGGGAGATGTCACTACACATACAGTTGGGAAGCATAATTTGAAATATAAATGTTGGCCATGACATAACGTCAGTAGGATAGTGCCAGAAGGTCAGCAGAATTTAGAAAATATAAATTTCAAGTGAACTCAGATCTACTCCTAACCTTCTCAGACTGCAGAAAGGGATATAGATGCTCTGCTTAAACATTCAAGAATGTGGCTGAAATTTTACCAGTTATTTTATTCAATTTATTCCATTAAAATAAAGTCTAGGCAATGTCACAGTTGTTTGTTTTAACGAATACTAGTTTTTGAGAGAGAGAAATGCTAATGTATGAGAGTTTCCAGGCTTTTCATCCTTATTGCACCAGCTGAAAGGAACCCTGAATGGCCCATAGGATCACTTCTGTGTCTCATTCCGTTTCTCCTGAGATCAGCTCTTTCTGGCTTTGCTTTGCAAAACTGAATGGAAACAGGAGGTGAAAAGGGAAATGAGGCTGCAGAGTGAAGGATGGGAGGAGTCCTCAGAGAATGTGAGATGTGAGGAATAGAGCTTTCCCACCCAAGGGAAACAAGATGGAATCATTTTCCTTCTTAAGTGTTACTATCATCTACTTATCCCAGTCCCGTCAGTTTTTAGATAATCAAGTAAAGAACTCAGAGGTTGGTGAAATCCAGCTTTTAAGAATTACAGAATATGGCAATATACTGTAAACAATAAAGACCAGAGAGTTTGTATATTTAGTATCAAGTAAGCTAGTCAGGATAGAGTAGATACTACAAGACTTCTGTTGTTTTTGTTTCATTTTGTTTTGTTTTTTTGAGACAGGACCTTGCTGTGTAGTCCAGGCTGCCCTTGAACTTACAATGTAGACTGGGATAGCCTCAAACTCGAGGCAATCCTCCTGCCTCAGTCTCCTGAAGGCTGGGATTACAGGCATACGCCACCACACCCAGCCCTACAAGACTTCTGAAGAGTCAGTATTCTACTGTACAAAGAAATTCATGACAATGAGATCGAACTTAAATTTGAGACCTTTGGTTTTCCCACTTACTGTAGCTGGCAATGTACATGCACAGGTCCGCATCTGCAGAGTCAACCAACTACAGATCAGAAATATTGGGAGGGGTGTACCTTGTGAATTGAACATTAAAGACATTTTTATTATCTTTATTTCGTAAACAATATGGCATAATAAGTATTTGCCTGGCATATGCATTGTATTCAGTACTGTTAGTAATCTGGAGATGATTTAAAGACTACTGAGGGTACACATTAAAAATAATATTCCATTATATATAAAGGACTTGAGTATACACAGATTCTGGTGTTCACAGAGGGTCCTAGAACGAATTCCCTGCAGATATCAAAGGACAAGTATACATAATACTGGGCAAGTTACTCTCTTTCTCTGGCAACAACACTGACAAAACTGGGTTGTACAGAGAGAGCTCAACACATAGCACATACTCAGGTCATTCTTGTTACAGCAGACAGACAGAGACAGAGAGAGAGAGAATTTGTAGCATTTTTACAATTTATTTGAGCCTTGCCTCAATGCTGTTAGGAGTGCATTGGCATTTGTAGCCCCAACATATGAATAAACTGAAGTTCAGAGAAGTGAAGGAGTTTGTACAAAGCCAGCTGGCCAGTAAGTAATAGGATTCAAATCCATTGAACTTAATTTCTGTAGTATTTCCTCTAGTCCTCCACTTTGCAAAGACAACATCATGTAAAATTCAGTGAAGACAGAGAACAAGTTCCTGGAGAAAATTCTGATTATAATACGAGCAACATATCAAAGGAAAAGCTCCTTGTGAAAACATCAGTCCTTTACAATGATATATATAGCAATAGAGGGCCGTCGCCAGTCACAGGCAAGGGGGTGCTTGATTCTGCCTTGGAATAGTGGAAATTGTCACACAACAGTATTCTTTGAGTTCAATACTGAAAGGTGAAGTTCACCAGACAGCAAAAGGATTGTTTACTGCTGCTCTACATGTCATTTATTAAAAAGAAACTTTATTATCTAGTTAAAATCTAAAGTTTGAAAAATATTTTTAGTTAGCTATAATACTAACTTTAGTTGTCCTTTTTAGTTCCTTGATCTCTTCTCCCATGATGTATACCTTATTTTTTTTCTATTTTCTTTGAGAAAGACAGTATTTGGAAAATGTAGGGTTTTATCTTTGTGAAGTAGATTGTTTTTGCTGATGTCCAGGAAATGAACTAAAAAGGAGCTGGAAAATGTGAAGTAATTTTTCTTCTCTATTTCATAAGATTTGCTTTGGCTCTCACCTCAGAGGACCTTGAAACTGTACACTGATCGCTCCAGGGACCACCCATCTATCTGACAAGGTTCACATCTGGTTTTGCCAAGCTTTTATTTGAGACCATGTCTAGTCCTCAATGGAATCATGAGAAGGTAATGACAGGAAAGGATAATGGGAAATGTGGCCTATTGTTTCCAGAGAATATGACAGGAAAATAGGAGTCACAAGGATGATACGAGATAAGCTAAATGCCACCTTGCTAACCTTAGATATCAAGCTGCCCAGCATGATTCCTACAGATTTTAGAGCTAATTCTATCCCCACAGCTCTTTGGCAAATTCAAGGAACAGGCTTAGCTTGCAAGGGGATGACTGCTGAGCTTGCAAAGGAGTTAAGAAAAAATGGTAATAAACATCTGTGAGTGTGTCACTCACAAAAGACCTTGACATAAGTTAACTCTTCATGGTGAAAGTCAGAATCAGTAGACAAATAACTTCTGTGGGACTTTGCCCAGTTTCTGAACTATGTGAGGAAGAGATACTTGTGTTGCTTTCCACTCCAGATATCAGTGTGTTGAACACTTCTGACAAAGAAACCAAATCTCCAAAAATAAAACAATTGCATTTCAGCACGATACCAAGAAAACCACATCCTAAAGTTGATCTTCTGATCCTTATTGTACTACACAGCACTAATTTACATACTCTTAGAGTGGAGTACGATCACACGTTTATCCCTTAACTACCTGCAGAAGACAGTAAGTGAAACACATACATAGGTCAGGCTGACCCAGAATTCTGCAAGGCTACACAAGGAGACATCCCCTGCAGGGCTGCAGCTGACACCAGGGCTCTGCATGATGTCATAACACAGTTCAGTGCTAAGGACAGGAAATATCCCTGGAAGACTTCAGATGGCCACAAAAGATTTAAAATGAGAGAATGCATTTCTAAAACATTAAGTAAATTTCAATACCCTATCACCTTGACTTTAGATGTTACTCTTTTTGACAACCTATGATAAATTAAAAAAAAAACCTCCAATCAGCAAAACAGACTGTTCTCCTGTCAATCTATCAGGACTTTCGATATTAGCACCAATTATAGCAAAAAGTCATATAATTCCTTTTGGATTCATGTGCACATTGTCTGACACTGTGATTTCCATCCATGAAATGCTACAGGTTCAAACAATGCTCCAAAGAACTCATAGTCAACTTTTTGAAGGATCAGGCACACATAAACTTTCATTTTTAATTCCACAAAAAAAATAATTGCATGACCTTACATAAACACATACAATCCAGACCCCAGTGGGAAATATAACAAACAAAACTCTATCCTTCAGAGAAAGATAAAACATTCTCATTTGTAAGAAAGATACCATAGCAAGTGTCTGAAGTTTCCAGGTTTAAAAATTTTATTTCATGGTTCTATGTAAGTTAGTGTTTTAGTTACTATTCCTTACCATATGTAACCTATATGGTATAGACATCTTTTAAAAAATAACTCAACAACAAATTATCAAATTGCAGTGTTCGAAAATGACTATCTTAGAATGCTAATGTATCCTAATGAACTAGTAACCTACTGAAAATCTAGAGTTCAAGATAACATTCATTTTTTTAATTTAATTTTATTTTAATGGTACATTTTAGATGTACATAGTGATAACATTCATCATAGGGGATTTGTACATGTACATGATATATCTTGTTGCTTCTTTTTTCCCACTCCCCTCCCCTCCCTTCACTCCCTCCTCCCTCCTTATTTACAAAAGTTTTGTTTCCATTATTTTCTTGCCATTTCTTATTTCTCTAGTCCCTCCGCTCCTTTCCCCCTCTTCCTCCCTTGTTACCTTTTCCATTTGGACATTTTCTTCCCTTTCCCAATATAATACATTTTAGTCTTTATTTACACTTTCAGTTTCTCACACCAAAGAAACTGTGCAGTATTTAAACATGTGTGTCTGATTTATTTCACTTAACAGTATGGTCTCAAGATGCATCCATTTACCTAGAAATATCTCAAGCTTATCATTCTTTATGGCAGAGTACTACTCCACTGTATAAAAAAACACATTTTCTTTACCCATTCCTCGGTTGATGGGCATTTGAGCTGTTCCCAAGATTTAGCTATTACAAACTGTGTGCTATAAACATGGGTGTGCATATATCGCTGCAGTATCATGCTTTTAATTCTTTCGGGAAGATGTTAAGAAGGGGAATAGCTGGGTCAAATGGAATCTCTAGTTCTAGTTCCCTGAGGAATCTCCACACTGATTTCCATAGCAGTTGCACCAGTCTACATTCCCACCAACAGTGAAGAAGGGTTCCTTTTTCTCCACGGTCCCTCCAGCATTTGTTATTGGCTGATTTGTTGGTAATAGCCATTCTTTCTGGAGTGAGGTGGAATCTCAAGGTTGTTTTGATTTGCATCTCTCGAATGACCAGTGATGTTGAAAATTTTTTCATATGTCTATCTGCTGTTTCTACTTCTTCATCTGAGAAGTGTCTATTCATTTCTGCTGCCCACTTTCGGATTGGGTCTTTAAATTTGAGGGGTTTAATTTTTTTGAGCTCTTTATATATTTGAGATGTTAGTCGTTTGTCAGAGGAACAGCTGGCAAAAATTTTTTCCCATTCTGTGAGTTGTCTCTTTGCTCTGTTGGTAGTTTCTTTTGCTGTGCAAAAGCTTTTTAATAAGATCAGGTCCCACTTGTTGTTGATTCTTTGTGATATTTCCTGGGCAACTGGAGATTTGTTCATAAAAGTCCTTGCCTACACCTATGTCTTCAAGAGTTCTACCTATTCTATCTTTCAACAGATTTAGTGTTCCTGTTTTGATATTTAGATCTTTGATCCACTTTGATTTTAGCTTAGTGCATGGGGAAAGATATGGGTCTAGTTTTAACCTTTGGCATGTGGAGAGCCAGTTTTTCCAGCACCATTTATTAAAGAGGCTGTCTTTCTTCCAGTGAGGTTGTTTGGCACCTTTGTCAAAGATGAGGTGACTGAGAATGTTTGGACTTGTTTCTTTGTCTTCTAATCTGTTCTAGTAGTCCCAGGGTTTGTTTCTGTGCCAGTACTATGCTGTTTTTACTACAGTAGCTTTGTAATATAGTTTTAGGTCAGGAATTGTGATGGCCCCTGCTTTGCTTTTGTTGCCTAGAATTGTCTTTGCTATTCTAGGTTTCTTTTGGTTCCAAATGAATTTTAGGATTGTTTTCTCTAATTCTGTGAGGTACGCTGTTGGTAATTTAATTGTGATTGCATTAAATCTGTATAGCAGTTTTGGGAGAATGGCCATTCTCACTATATTGGTTCTTCCTACCCAGGAGCAAGGGATATCTTTCCATTTTCTGATATCTTCTTCAATCTTCTTTTTCAAAGTACTGTAGTTTTCATTGTATAGATCTTTAACTTCCTTTGTTAGATTGATTCCTAGGTACTTCATTTTTGTGAGTGCTATTGTGAAAGGTGTTGTTTCCCTAATTTCTCTCTCAGTGAGTCTGTTGTTTGTGTACAGAAATGCTATTGATTTCTGAGTGTTGACTTTGTTCCAGCTATGCTGTTGAATTTGGTTATTAAATCTAGAAGTCTTTTGGTGGCGTTTTTGGGGTCTTCTATATAGAGTATCATATCATCTTCAAATAATGATAATTTAAATTCTTCTTTTCCTATCCTTATTCCTTTTATTTCTTTCTCTTGTATAATTGCTCTGACTAATGTTTCCAGAACCATCTTAAATAAAAGTGATGAGAGCAGATATCCTTGTCTTGTTCCGGATTTTAGAGTGAAAGCTTTTAGTTTTTGACCATTTAGTATGATGTTGGCTGTTGGTTTGTCATAGATGGCTTTTATCAGATTGAGATAAAGACCATCTATTCCAATTGTCTGCAAGGCTTTTATCATGAATGAGTGTAGGACTTGTCAAATGCCTTTCTGCATCTATCGAGATGATCATATAGTTTTTGTCCTTGGCTCTGTTAAAATGGTGTATCACATTTATTGATTTGCATATGTTGAACCATCCCTGCATCCCTGGTATGAATCCTACTTGGTTATAGTGTATAATCTTCCGGATAATTTGTTACATTCTGATTGCCAGTATCTTATTGAGGATTTTTGCATCTATATTCATTAATGAGATTGGCCTGTGGTTCTCTTTTTGTTGGATCCTTCTCTGGCTTTGGTATCAGGGTAATGCTTGCTTCCAGGAATGAATTTGGGAGTATTGCTTCTCTTTTAATTTCGTTAAAGAGTTTGAGAATTAGTGGCATTAAATCATCTCTAAATTTCTTGTAGAACTCAGCAGTGAATCCATCAGGACATGGGCTTCTCTTTGTTGGTAGGTTTTAATTATTTCTTCAATTTCATTGGCTGATATTAGGTTATTCAGAGTTTTTATATCTTTTTGATCCAATTTTGGTAATTCATATGTATCTTGGAATTTGTCTACACTTTGGCTAAAGTAGTACAATATGCAACAACAATAGCATCAAACACAGTCTAGAAAATAACAAATTGTGGTAACTATTGATCTGCCACCTTAAACTATATGAACTAGATTTGTGGTTATATAACAATATCCATAATAAATCAGAAACTTGTATGCAGTAAATATGCCCTCAATATGGTGATTTTACTCTCAGGGGAGAAAATTCAAAAGATATTAGGAGGAAAGGATAGAGAAATAGAAGAGAAAGAGATGAGAAACAAGGTTGGAAGCCAAGGGGAAATTATACAAACTTTGGGGAACTAGTAAAGAAAACAGGAGGGAAGGAGAGAAGGAAGAAGTGAAAACAAGGACAGCAAAAAACTAGAAAGTCACTTTCCTATAAAAACAAGGAGAAAAAAAAAACACACACACACACAAGAAAAAGAAGACCAAAGAGGGGAAAAAAAAATTTTAAAAAAAAGTCACTTCCAGATATGTCTCTGCTGTCACTGGTAGACAGAGTAGACCGGCCCTGGTCCTTGTTGATTAATCCCAGAAGTAGATTTTGGTAGGGTAGTGAGTGTTCCCAGCTGGGTTCAGTAGCAATGCTTAACCCGTTCTATTGAAGTTCAGCATGATCACTGGCTGTGGGGTTGAAATCCAATTTGTTCAGCTGGAGACCCACTGTGTGTCTCCCACCAGCTTGGACTCAGTTCCCTGCCAGTTTGAACTTGGGTCCTTTCCCTCCTGCCAACTTGAGTTTGAACTCTTCTCTGCCTTGTCCCACCTTGCCCCACCTTGCCCCAGCACAAAAAACCACTAGCAGCTTTTCTGAGTTCTGAGCTTGGCTCCTTTCCAAGATCAGATGATTTGGGGGTTGTCTGAGATCAGATGACTCAGGTAACTCACCAGGCACTGCAGTCTTCAGTGTCCACCGCTCCACTTCATTTGTGCACCGTTCTGTGGAGGTCTCTGGGGTCTCCAGTAGTCACTGTGTACCCGCAGGCTCAAACTACGTCACTCGCACTGAGAGCTGGGGCTGCGAATTGGGGCCATGAGCTGGGCTATGCCCCGGGGATGTGCAGGGCTGTGAGCTGCTGCCATGACCCCAGCCCCAGGCTCATGCCGTGAGCCGGGCTGGAACCCAAGGCTATGAGCCCAGACCATGACCCAGGGCTGTGACCCAGGGGCCACAAGCCGGGGCTGTAAGCCAAGACTCTGAGCTGGGGCTGCAAGCTGGAGCTCTGGGAGAAAGCACCCTCTGTCCATTACCTTCTTCTTCTGGGCTGGTGTCTCCTTTTGCTTTTCCCGTGGGCTTCAACTCTTGCTTCAGCTCCCTACTGGGTCCTGAGAACATACTTCCCACCTTCTTTTCCTCCCTAAATTGCTATATTCCTGTGTCTGGACAACAAATCTCAGAGAGGCTCTTACTCTGCTTCTCTCTGCTCTGCCATCTTCCCGAAGTCAAGACAAACATTCTTCAAGCAGATATCAACCTTCATATCTTTGACTGTGAATATAATAATAATAATTTCCAAAGCTTTATAGTCTTCAAAAAAAACCACATTAGCTTATCTCATTCTCACAAGTCTATAAAACCAATATAAACATCCCTATTCATTCACTCTTTTATCACGTCCATATTAACAAAGCACCGGTTGTGTTTCAGGCACTGTTTGGCAAAGCTGATGCAGCTTAGGCCCATGTTTTCCTGCAGCATAGTTTCCAAGGGCCTAAAACAGACAATAGCGGCAAATGAATAGTCACGCAATGGTAAGTGCAATGTTGACAAAAGACAAGGTGATATGAGAAAGCAACTGGGTGATGACAGTACTTGCAAAGAGCAAGTGTGGATATCATGGGAGCAATATCTATTCTGAGACCTGAACCATGAAGAGGAACTAGGGTTGCAAAGATCTGAGGGAAAAGGATTTCAGGGAGAAGTAACTGCAAATTCACACAATCAATAAATAGTGGAGTGGAAAATTAAACTCAGCCTTCCTTCCTTTCCATGAGAGCAAACGTTCTTTTTTTTTAACATGGAAATATCAAACTATGACCAATGGCTTTAAAAAATACTTATAAGATCAGATGAAGATTTATTTGCAACTTAAGAAAATCACCACCGAAACTGTGACATGTTCTAGGCAAGAGATAAAAATCTTTAATTTTAATTAACAAAACTCATTGTAGTAGAAAACAATATTCATGTCCTGAATAAAGTGTATATTTGATATATAATTTTGAATTTCTGTTGTTCAAAGCCTTTTATGAAATTATGTTTAATTGCTTTACAGTAATATGACAATAAGTATGCAAGCTTTGAGTAAAAGAGAATTTCCTTATTACTGTGAACCTAGAACTGCTCTAAAAACTAAAACCTGTTTTAAAAACTTAACTAGCACTGACACTGCCAACAAAATATCCAGTGCTAAAAATATCTTAATGTGAGATTTAGGAAGTCTCAAATTCCATGCTATAAAACCTCAAATTGCTAAAATTGAAGGGTTTGACAAATATATAGAAAAAATTTGATACATTGGCATTATTATTATTATTTCTAATTTTCTATAATTTTATAAACATTTAAAAAGACAGTACATACATGTATACAAATATCAGTGAAACCCCTAATTTATGCAATTAATATTCATTAATAATTATTTTTAAAAGAAAGAAAATACATAACTAAAAAAAGTCTACTTTAGTAAAGATAATCTGGTATTTCATTCTCAGTCTAAATTCTTTGGATTTGGATCTGAACTTGTCCTTAAAAGGAAAAAAGTGTTAAACACATTCTACTATATGCAAAATAGAAAGTGTCAGAAACACTTAGAACATCAAAATCAAAAGCTCCAGCACGATACACTTACAAGGAGACAGCACTGTGAAGGAAACAGAGATCTGGACTGAGAGAATGTAGAGTTGGCTTCTCTTTTGACTTTGTGAGTACTCAAACTCATAATCTTAAAAACTACTTAAACTACTTAAATGTCAGTTTTTTAATATGTAGAATGGTTATAAAAATATTTGTTCTGTCTTCTTCCTAGAATTGTTTTGTGGATCAAACAGAATAATGTAAATCAAAGGATTTTTCAACAGGCAGTACCATATTATTCAATGAAAATAATAATAATTTACACACAAACACACACGCACACCTGCTCTTAAAAAATATTACCTAAAATCTTCATGCTGGGCTCAGCACCAGTTGAAAAAGAAAATGAATTGTTTTTTTAAAAGTTCACCTACAGAAATGAATAGTTAGCCATTCAAGTATAAAGTTTATGCATTTATATCTCATGATACATGTTAAAAACTCTTCACTTATTAGAGAAGAATGATCAGAAAATTAAATTTATTTGCAATCTCAGGCTGTTGCCTTTTTAAAAAGATAAGGCCTAAAATATTTTCCAGTGTCTATACTCAAAATTTTTATTATAAGAACTTTGTTTATTTACTATATGCAATCACCACAAAGGTGAACCAGCTTGTTTTATTATTTTGTTCTCCTCCACATTCTACATGCTTATCAGTCATTCTCACACTTCATTGCCTGGAAAGATGTACCTCAGAATACACAATGAGCATCCTCTGAGGTGCCTGACTTCAGCAAGCAGCAAGTCAGGGTTTTCTCTGTTTCAAATGGAAAGCCGTGTTATGCTAAGAAGGCTGGGCAATATTGTTGCTTGTCATCAGTCTTTCACAGACAACATTCAAGACCAAATTAGAATTTGTCCTTGCCTGCCTAGTCTTTCTTTTATTTTAGATAAATTGCATAAGGAAATAATGCTGAAGTTTACAGCTTGTTTTTCACAGAAGTTTTTTTTTAGACTTTTATTAAAATTTATCCAAAATTACACAAACTTACAGGCCATTACACAACCTTACAGACCACAATACATTGTGCCTTTTGCTTATGACAGTGAGCAATGTAAACAACCACCTACATACAGCAGTAACTCACAACAACATAAAGTTACTGTAGTACCAAGGGTACATGTCACTGTTTTAAATTTGGATTAGTAGGTTCTTATTTTAAGACATCATTATTCCTCTACATTCCCATTCCCCTCCCTCTCTGCCCTATTCTTGTTCCCTTGAACCCTTTGTCTCTTAGCATATACCTAACACTTTGCCTTTTTGTATCCATCGTTTACCCTTATCTTTTGCCTGTATTTTGCCTCACTCAAATGAGGGATACCATGCAATATTCCAGCTTATGAGTCTGATTTATTTCACTCAACATTATATTTTCCAGGTCCATTCACTTTCCTATAAATGACTCTAGTTTGTCATTCTTCATAGCTGAATAGTATTCCATTATGTATAGATACCACATTTTGTTTATCCAGCTATCTATTGACGGGCATACAGGTTGCTTCCAAAAATTAGCTATTACAAATTGTGCTGCTATAAACATTGTTGTGAAAGTATCTCTGTAGTGTGATGTCTCTAACTCTTCGGGAAAGATGCCTAGTAGGGGAATGGCTGGGTCATATGGGATTTCTACTTTCAGACTCTTGAGAAATCTCCAATACTGATTTCCATAATGGTTGTACTAGTTTGCATTCCCACCAACAGTGTAGGAGGGATCCCTTTTCACCACAGCCCCACCAGCATTTGTTATTGTTTGACTTCCTAATGATTGCTATTCTTTCTGGGGTAAGGTGGAATCTTAGATTTGTTTTAATTTGCATTTCTCTAATAGCCATAGATGTTGAACAGTTTTTCATATATTTGTTGGCCATTTGTATTTCTTCCACTGTGAAGTATCTGTTTACTTCTCTGACCCATTTCTTGAGTGGGTCATTGATTTTAGGTAGTTTAATTTTTTTGAGTTCTTTGTATATTCTAGATATTAGTCTTCTATCTGAGGAGTAGCTAGCAAAGACTTTTTCCCATTCTGTGGGTATTCTCTTCACCCTACTAATTGACTCTTTTCCTGTACAGAAACTCTTTAGTCTAATGTAGTCTCATTTGTTGATTCTTGTTGTTACTTCCTGTGCAATTGAGGTTCTGTTTAGGAAGTCCTTTCCTACTCCTCTGTCTTTTTTAAACACTGAGTAGCAGTAAGCTATGTTTTATGGAAATCACTGCCAAGTTGACTAATTGTCATTGCTTTTAGCTGTAAAACACTTTTATTCCTTCAATCTTTAGAATTCTTTAACTCTAAGAATTATGTAGGTAGACTACGAGGTCCTTGAAAACAAAATGCACCAGGTACGGTGGCACACACTATAATTCCAGCACTTTGCAGGCTGAGGCAAGAGGATCACTGTGAGTTAGAGGCCAGCCTAGGATACGTAGTGAGTTCCAGGCCAGTCTGAACTACAGAGTGAGACCCTATATCAATAAAAACAAAACAAAACAAAACAAAGCAAAACATATATTTTATTGTGGGCTCAACACCTGATCCAATGCTTGTCACATCAGTAAGTATTCACTGGCAATTTCTTGTATAACTTAGGGAATCCCTGACATTAATTACTGAGGTAACTGATCTCCTTCTATAAAATCTAGGTTTCTGCCTTTTCATATTTTAGTCTTAATGAGGCTAAAATTGTCAGTTAATGTGTATGCTGAGGGTGAAAACATTAAACTTATTGTATTGTACCATTTATCTTTTCTGAGAAAGATTGGTCCTGTCTTTAATAATATGAATTGCCTGGAGAAGAAAATAATGTTTTCAAGTGAGGATTATCTTTTCCAGGCAAAAACACTTGTATTCAAGATTATTAGTTGGTTTATTGTGATTTATGACTTACGTCACTTTTTATTTTTTATTTTTATATTTAAAAGAACTTTCTCATCTCCATGATTTTTAAATGGGTATTCTTTTCATTTAAAAAATCATTATTTCACTTATAAAAACAATGCAGATACCCCCTTGGCCTAGGTAACACGAGATAAAGGGAGGCTGGGATGATAGCTGGTGTATGAAATTTTCGCTTTAAACTCAGTATCACTACAATCCCCTCTACATACCACACAAATTTCCTTCCCCACATGGCTCCAGGACAGTGTTATAATAGAGTTTAATGTCAGTCTTGATGTTTGCTGACAGTTTTCAGTCCCACTACTTATACTCCCCGCACCATATCCTAAAATGCTGAGAAAGCCCGGGTGCCAGTGAGAATTTCAAAACCTGCAAGCTCCAGCAAGAATGTAGAAAAATCATGGCATCCTACTTCCTACCCACAAGGAAAGCCAGGTTCTATGCCTTGCTGTCTCAAACTTTTGGACCTCCTTAGGAACCTCCCTTACTCTCCCCGGAAAGCCACGTTATATACGTAATAATCCTTTTCATGCCCTCTTGATACATGCCTGGATATCATCAGTCTTGATATTCAAACAAAATTTTGAGTGGCAGAACCACTTAGTTTTTGCAAAATGACCACAAGCGTGCTAGACAAAGGCTGCAGTTCTCAGAGGCAGATGCGGCCACATGCCTGGGCAGACATGGGATTCACAGCAGCTTTGCACATTTTCACTTCAGAAGATTCAGTCCAAGCTTCCTGGAGAAGCCTGATAGTTGCTGCTACTTCCAGCTGAGACTGAAGAGCCACCTATCTCAGCGGAGTAATAGCAGTGGCTTTCAAGCTCTTTGTTCCATAGCCCTCCAGAGATTGTATAAACCTCAAATTCCCTGTGAATTCCTACATTCTTGGAACACATTGGAAATTTTAGTTTTCTTGGCTGAACCTTGAATAATATACTCAGTTGATAATAGGAACAGTTGAATCTCAGACTGCACACAGATTGCCATTCAATAAATATTTATCACAGGATGGCAAACTTCCCCCTTATCCATTAAAGTCTGAGCCAGCACAGCATGGTAACAAAAGGAAATTTGGAGCCAATCGAAGGGAGAACACTGTCACAGGGTATCAACAGAGTAGTTTGGGTGAGGAATTTTTTTTTAATTTTATTTTACTGGTACATTTTAGATATATATAACAATAACATTCATCATAGGGAATTTGTACCTATACATGGTATATATTGCTGATTCTTTTTATCCCCATTCCCCTCTTCTCCCTTCAACTCCTCCTCCCTTCTTATTTACAAAAGCTTTGTTTCCACTTTTTTCCTTCTGTTCTCTTTTTTCTTATCCCTCCATTCCTTTCCCCCTCTCCCTCCCTTGTTCCCCTTCCCATTTGAACAATTTCTTCCCTTTCCCAATGTAATACATTTTAGTCCTTATTCATACTTTCAGTTTTTCACACCAGAGAAACAATGCAGAATTTAAACATGTGTGTCTGATTTATTTCCCCTAAGAGTATGGTTTCAAGATGTATCCATTTTCTTAGAAATGTCTCAAGCTTATTGTTCTTTACAGCAGAGTATCACTCCATTGTACATTAAAAAAAAAAAAAAAAAACTTCTTTATCCATTCATCAAAATGGAAAGACATTCTTTGTTCTTGGGTAGGAAGAACCAATATAGTGAAAATGGCCATACTCCCAAAACTGTTATACAGATTTAGTGCAGTCCCAATCAAAATACTAATAACATACCTCACAACATTAGAGAAAACAATCCTAAAATTCATTTGGAAACAGAAGAAACCTGGAATAGCAAAAGCAATTCTGGGCAACACAGCCAAAGCAGGGGCCATCACAACCCCTGACCTGAAATTATGTTACAAAGCTACTGTGAGGAATCTAAAGGAGGAAAGCAGACATTATTTCACAGGTGAGACCAAACTTAGACCTGCAGGTGAAGCAGAATGAGAATGCAGGATTAAAATTCACAATGGATTAGGGGAGGAGAAGATACATTTTTTTCAAACACACATCTCTTTGACAAATATATTGGATAATCTGTCTGTTGTTTGTTAGACCAACTTTCACTGAAATTACTCAAATTTTGTCTTTCCCTTCCATGTCTCTTCAAAGAATCACACAGCTCTCAATTCATTCTACCTCCACTATCATACCTTCCATAGTTAGACCTGGCTAGAATGAAGAACACAAATATATCCATGAGAAAAGCTAGTTCCAGGTGCCCAAGGAAGCAAAGGCAACTCCAAAAGCGAAAGGGAAATGAGAGTCTACAGCTTATTCCCGAAAAGCAAAACTGAGAACTGAAGTATTTATGCGTTTCTATTATGGAACTGCCTTGCTCTTGTTTATAGAATTTCCTTGAACACTGTGTTGTTACCCAGATGAGTTTTAATGCTTATGAACCTCACAGGAAATAGTCTCCCTGTAAGATTCCTTAAAGTTGATACATAACTCTTGACATTGTTTCCTAAGTTTTATACCATGTTGACTTACAGAGCTGCAAAAATCAGCACCTCTCAGCCCACTGCAAATCCCGAATTAAGGAGACTTTTGCCGTTGCTATCACTAGTAAAGCTGATAAAGATATTGTCACAAAAAACTCAAATTTTTATTTAGTTTTCTCATGTAAACAGATCTATAATTTGTTTGCTTATTATATTTTCTTGACTCCTCTTCTAACTTTAGCTATATCTGCTTCATCTTCCAATCCTGGAACCATGCCACTCCTAGGCTCCATTTCTTTTCAAAAGGAAAAAAATACTAGCAAGACAATATTCAACTTTCTTTTTAGTCATTCCCCTAAGATAAAGAGAAGAGACTATAATTTGCAAGATATTTTCATAATTTCAAGTATACTGAAATAACAGGTATGGAAGAACTGTGAGAGGGCAGTTATTTTGCTTACTACAGGCTGAATTCGACATTGGATAAAATCATAAAACAGAAGCTGGAGACATCATGCTATCTGACTTCAAAATATACTACAAAGTCACAGTAACCAAAACAGCTTGCTATTGGCATAAAAATAGACACAGATCAATACAACCGAATAGAGAAAACAGAAATACATCCACACACTTCACAACCAATTAATTTTTGGCAGAAGTGTCAAGAACACATATTAGAGAAAGGATTAGAGTCTTTAAGAAATGATGCTGGAAAAACTGGCTATCTATATGCAGAAAAATAAAGCGAGACTGCTATGGCTCACCATATAAAAAAAGTCAACATAAAATGATTAAAGAGTTAAATGTACCTGCTGAAGGATTATACTGCTGGAAGAAAGCTTAGAGGAAACGTTTCATGACAGTCGTCTGAAGAATTATTTGGATAAGAACTCAAAAGCACAAGCAACAAGAGCCAAAAGACAAGTTGGATTACATTGAAAAGTTTCTGCATAGCAAAGGCAACAGTCTATAGAGTGAAGAGATATAAAATAGAAAAAATAATTCTATATTATTTATCTGGCAACAGACTAATATCCAGAATATAAGATTTCAATAGAAAAATACCTAAATACAGTGGTACCTCGGTTTGCAAATTTAATTTGTTTTACAGTTTGGGAAGGATGACTGTGTTTGTGTTCATCTGGGGAAGACAGCTGTACTCATGTTTGTCACCCAGTGGAGTGGAGTTTGTAAATAGAAGGAAAATTTTGCTAAACACTTGTTTGCAAACCCAATTGTTTGTAAACAGAAGAGTTGGTGAACCAAGGTATCACTGTAATTCATTTTTAAAAGGGGCCAAAAAAAAAAAAAACTTGAGACATTATCAAAAGAAGACATACAAATGGCCAGATGATATATGAAAAATATGCTGAATATCACTAACCATTAGGTAAATGCAAATAAAAACCAGAATAAAATAGTATCTCACACCAACTAGAATACCTATCATCTAAAAGAGAAAAGATAACAAATGCTGGCAGAACAAATTAGAGAGAACATATATCGGGACAGCTATTAAGGAAAACAGTAGGGGAGTTCCTCAATAAATTAAAAGCAAAACAATCATATGATTCAGCAATTGCACTACTAGCAATGTGACAAAAGGAAATGAAATTAGTATGTCAAAGAGACATATGCTCTCCCATGTTTATCCCAGCACAATTCCCAATAGCTAAGAAATAAAAACAACCAAATTATCTATCAATGGATGAATAGATAAAGAAAATGTGGAACATATAAATAATGGAATATTATTTATCCATAAAAAAGGATAAAATGCTATCCTTTGCAGCAACACGAAAGAAACTAGAGGACATTATGTTAAGTGAAATAAGTCAGGCACAGAGAGACAAATACTCTATGATCCCACTCATTTGTGCAATTTGCAAAAGGTGGTTTCACGGAAACAGAGAATACAAAAGTGGTTACCAGAAGCTGGGAAAGGCAGCAGGAAGAGAAAGCTAAAAAGAGATTAACAGGTTAAGGGGTATAAGGTTATGGTTAAGTAATAGGAAATATTTCTGGTATTCTATTGGTTAATAATATTATATTGAATATTTTTAAATAGCTCAAGAAGATTTTGAATGCTCTCACCACAAAAGAAATGGCAAATGTATGATGTGATAGGTCTGATGTGATAAATAGATGTGATGAGATAGGTATGCCAAATATCTGTATTTTGTCATTACCCGATGTATACATGTATTGAAACATCACACTGTGCTCCATAAATATGTATAATCATTATATGTCAGTTAAAAACAAAAAATTCAAGATATCCAGTTGAATTTCAGAAGAACAACATATCTGCTTTTAATATAAGCATGGAATATAGAGCATTAGAAGATGATCCATTGTTTATTTGATATTTGAATTAATTAAGCATCCTGTTTTTTTAATTTTCTAAGCCTATCAATCATATAAAACAAAAGTCAATTAAACAAGAGGAAAAGGACAAAGGAGATAGTATTCAAGATTAAATGTGTAAACAAGTATAACCAAGAACAAAACATAAACTTCAATTGGTTTCTGGATTTAAAAGGTCACAAAGCTATAAGAAACATTTCAGCAATCTAATTGTAGCAATGTAATACACATCATGTATTAGATGACACTGTAGAATTACTGTTACTTTTCCTATGTGAGATCATTGCATTGCTTGTGAAAGTGAATGTCTTTATTCTTAAGAAAAGTACAATGAAATATTTAGGGATGAAGGTTCAGGAAATAAAAAGTAGGGGAGGGGCTAGGGATTTAGCTCAGTGGTTAGAGTGCTTGCCTAGGAAGAACAAGGCCCCGAGTTCAATCCCTGGCACAAAAAAAAAAAAAAAAAAAGAAGAAGAAGAAGAAGAAGAAAAGTAGGGGAAGGAAATGAAGAGATGCAGATAAGAGGTTCCAAAGTAGCAGAGACTTAGGATGAATGAATCTGGAGATTTAATGTACAACATGCTGACTATAGCTAATAACATTGTTATAAAACAAATAAATAAAATAGTAAGCAGTGACCTTAGAACTGTAAATTTCCTGCTGAGGCATTAGGTACATCTCCAGCTTTGTCCTTTTAGCTTGGGGATAAGGTTCTCACCGAGTAGTATTTCTTTCTAATTTCTGGTGAAGCCTCAGTCTGCGATTTGTGAAGCAGCAAGGACATGAGAAATATTTCAACTTGGTGTAGGCAAGTGGCCAAGATGGTAGAAATCTAAGCAGGACACTAGCAACCAAATGTAATCAAATGTTTTGAATCAATAATGCAACAAAAATAAATGAGACTATAACCTTATCCAGTTGGAAACCCAGTTGTTTGTATGCTCTTTGACATACATGTAAAAACACAAAACCATGCTCACTTATACTCACCCTTCAGCTCACTAACTTTCACATGTGACATACAAGAGCCCAGATAGATTCAAAAATGTAGCTCCCCAAAAATGTAGCTTCACTAACTCATGCGACAAATCCCCAGGAGAGAGCACACATGCACATGGACATTTAGGCCCAGGCCACCCCAGCATGCACTCTCATAAACATAAGACTGTGTCCTACTCCATTCAGAATCCCTTAGTCAGGCAAAAAGTCCACTGTCATATGCACTTGTCTACAATGTAACTGTGCGATGTGATCAGTTTGGTCCTTAAATATTCTTGTCTCTTTTTACTGATTAACATTTAAATTCCCTTAGAAATGTATTTTGACAATCTTACTGAAGAAAGATTCACAAGAAAATTAAAATAAAAACTGAAGCACACTTCAAGTTGCTGAGTGCAAAATATCGAATCATGTTTTACTACCATGGAATTTCCAAGTTACAGTTAGTCTTCTAGTACTCTTGTGAAAGTTGAATTTTCTTGAGTACTTTTAGAACAGAGCAGTCATTTGAATGGTGGCATTTTCCCCTTTGTTTTGGATTATGGTGTGCATAAAAGTGCTCTGAAAGCTAAGAAATATTTCAACACTAATTAAAGCATATAAACACTTCAGGCCGAGTGTAGGCATGTGAAGTTGCTATTTGATTTTAGGAACAAAGTACCTCAAAAGAAATAAAAACTTGTTCCATTAAATAGTATATGATTGAAGGGGTTATGGAATAAAAGGTCAACATATACTAAAATATATTTGGGGAATTCAGGAAAAGCCCACAAACTTACAGAAATAAAGATCTTCAATTATAACAACAAAGACCATTGACATAATAGAGTGTTTAACGAAAGGTCCTTTGTAAGGTTCATTCTAGGTTTTGTTTTGTATTTAAAAATGGAATTTCATATATGTTAATTATACTATCCCCCTGCTGTTTTTAGCATTCCTGAAAATTTATGAGGCTTGATGTCCTTCAAAACAATTGGAATTTCAACCTTCAGTTCACCTACTGACGTCACTGTATCTCTTGAAGGAAGGCAAAATTAACTTCAAAAGCCAAGGCCCACATATTAATTTTATAGGCTGTTCAACACCTATATGAAAGTTAGTCTGATTGTAAATTACATTCAGAAGCCTCCTCTTGCATATTTTCAGATTAAATCCCTGTTATAAACATGTCAAAGTTCATGGTTGGTAAAGCACTGCATTTCAGTACAATCAGTGGACCATAAAACTGCTGTTAGACACAAATTGCTTTGTGCATTGATAAAAAGCAAGAGCTGTGTCTAAAGCAGAAGTCCTACTCAGGAATATGTTATGAACATTAAGAGAAGCAAAAAGGTTAAAAGATCGGATAACTTGAGCCAGGCATAGTGGTGCACACTTGAAATTCCAGCATTCGGGAGACTGAGGCAGGAAGATTGCCATGAGTTCAAGTCTAGCCTGGGCTACATATTGAATTCAAGCCCAGTCTGGAATACATAGCAAGACACTGTCTCAAAAAAAAAAAAATTCAGAAAAAGAAATTAAAAAATTTTAAAAAAGAAAAGATCAGGTAACCATAATGTAGGTTAACTTTCTATTTTGCAGTCCCCCAAATTAAAAGGTTAAGAAGATAAGAATTATGACATTTGAATTTGTAACAGTATTATCTTTATGAAATTGCTTATTCAAATCTGTATTTTTGCTTTCTAATTAAGAAGATAGCAAACTAAAATTTATATTTCCAAGACTCTCTTGCTCTAGATTTCTATATGCAAATCAAGTTCTACCATATTAATATGCCCAGGTAATATGTGGTAGGTAGAATTGAGGCAGGGTTATCATCCTATGACTCTTGGCTATTGCTGTTACTACAGTCATGGAAATACAAGGCTACCCAACAGAAACTTCACATTACCCATTTTCTAGCTTCCTGGGCATCCAGAGCAATAAAAACAGCAGTGGATGAATCATTTAATTTCCTTGGATAACAATTTTAATTGTCCATTCTCCAGATTCTTCAGACAGTTGAGGGAATGGTGGATGTAGTTCTTGCTCTGACACAGCCCCAATGGTGGTATTACTGTGTATTTCTAGGATCATCCTAGAATCTGCTGTTTTGTTCCTTCCAATAAATTTGTAAACTCCAAAATCCCTGAATCCTTCCATTTTAAATGCTTAAAATACCTAGAATGGTGTCTGTTTTGTGCACTGAGCCCTGACTGACATCTTACCATTTTAGTGTTATATACAGTTTACAACAAAGGTTGTGCGGTAGAGTGGAAGAACAGCTTTAGTATTGGATTCAAAGCCTGGTTTAAACATGTATTATCTGTGATATCAGTTAAATTGTCACTGCCTCAATTTCTTTTATTATAGAGTAAGGATAATAATAATGACCTCCAGAGTTAAATATAGCAGGTTAGATAATATAAATCAAGTTCCTCTCCCAGAATCAGAGAGTTCATCTCAAAAAGTTAGTCCCCTACTCTTTCACATGCATCAGGTAACTTGTATCAAATCACGTTCAGTGAATGGCAATATTCAGAAAAATTTCTTTGTCCCCTCTACTGTTCACATATGTATTCTCATATATCTTATATTTTTTATTATAAAACAAATGTTAGTCCTGTTATAAATTTATGAATAAAAGGTCCTATCAGACACATAGTAAGTTATAGTTCTACAGCTTTGATTAATCTGTACCAAACTTTATCACAAAAAAATTATCAGTTTACAATATTGACTTATGGGATTTTTATGCAGTATGTGAGAATGTCAAGTGAAAACTATCCAAAAGGCCAACTTTTTTTTTTTCATTACTGAAAATTGAATGCAGGGCCTTTACACTGAACTACCTTTCCAGCCCTATTTATTTATTTATTCGGAGATGTGGTCTTGCTAAGCTGAAAGGTTGCCCAGGCCAGTCTCAAACTCACAATCCTCCTGCCTCAGCTTTCTAGAATGCTGGGATTTCAAGTGTGCACTGTGACACCCAGTATCAAAAGACTAATTTTATAAACCAGACACCAATAAGCAACTAAAGCTAAACTGCCTAACCACTTGGGTACTATTTACAGTTAAAAGCTGAACATGTTTGTTGCCTTTTTCCAACAGTTTTTATACTTTAGACCTCATAACAGCCTTTGAGGTAAGTACTAGTAAGTAATGTAGAACCCTGATGGGGTCCAGCCACTTCTAACTATGTGACAGTAGACAGTTTTCTAGTCTCTTTCAACTTCAGTTCCAGCACCTACACCTGAGGATAATAAAACTTCCTATTTGACAGGACTTTTTATAACTGAATAAGCCATTTAGTGTTATTCCTCTTGATAGTCTATACTCTGGAATCTGCGGATCCTAGTCCTAAAAGATGATATTACACCACAAAAGCCAGCTTTCTGAAACTCCTTTGTCTCTTGAATTACACTGCAATCAAAGTTTTCCTACTTGTGCTGTGAACCTGGAAAAATACTTTTTTTTTCATTTTCTCCTGTCTTTCTTCCCTTCTCGTAAGATTATGAATTCAATCTTGTGACTGTCTCCAGCCAAGACACCCACCTGCCCTTAGATTTTCCACTGTTCGGCAGATGAAAAACAAAAAGGGCACCTGTCCTAGCTGACTGCTCTTGCATTCATTGCTAGGGTATGCCCCCAGGGAGTGCATCTGTGCCTAATGTGCTGCCCTTCGGCAGGCAGCTGGGTCACGTTCGCCATTAGCAATTTCCAAGAGCTAAGCCCATCAGGACAAGACCAGATGAGCATTTGTCTTGTTAAATCAATCTCTCCACCTGGTAGACACACCCACTATTATGTTCTCACACGTGCAACAATGTTTAAGAGAGATGGTTCCAACAGCAGCTACACTAATCTTTGAGTATAAATGGGTAAATAAGGGACTAGGAGTATAGCTCAGTGGTAGAATGTTTGCTTAGCATGTACAAAGCCCTGTACTCAATCCCTAGCATTGCAAAAAAAAAAAAAAAAAAAAGCCAATAAGATACTTTCCCTAGTCCCACATAGGTTGCAATCCAATATGGTCAGTCTTCATTAAATAAAGCCGTACCTTGATGTCCCTTCTCATTAGAAACAACATGTCTTCAATTCTGTTTCACTGGCCTCATAAATTTCTAAACACAAATGATACATATTTTCAGAACACAATCTTTTTATTCTTCTTCATGTTTCCTGACTAGGAATTCTCTTGAACATTTGCCCGGTGGCTGTTGTTCCAGTAAAAATCTCGAAACCTCTTTCTCCTGTTGCTGGCATTTGTTTACACATTTACCAAAGCCACCATGTACAGTACTTTGTTATCCCAAATTCACACTTCCCACACTTATCAAGAACCTTAACCTCCCCACCCTCAACCTCTGTCAATACAAACTCAATTTACTGTTGAACCTGTTGGTTTCATTTTCATTAGGGCAAATCTTACCAAAGGCAAAATATTCTGAAGCCAACACAGAATGATATGGGAATTATCAGGATGATTTAAAATACACAAAAAATATGTTTTTTTTATCCAGATATTACAGTATCTCACATTTCATTACTAAAGATTCATTCCTTTGAGTTGGATACCTTACCATTTGCTTTAAGTGCTGGTTATACCACACTAATTCACAATGAAGAGTCAAAGGGTCATGTTTCAGCAAGGACTTCTCTGCTATGGATGCTTTAGTGAAGATTTTTCTTCATTAGTTTTAGTAATGCTATCAACCACTTATTGATTGCCTAATGTGCAGTAAGGTACTACACACTTCACAGTTCTATTTCTTAATCTGTACAACAAGCCTTAAGACAGGCATTATTACCACCTATATTTTACAGATGAAGGGAAGTTTAGGAGAGTAGTTAAAGAACACTGGCTCTGAAAAGAGATCAGCACAGTTAGGATTTCAAATTCATTACTTTCTAGCATTGTGCCCTTGGAAAACTGATAATACCTTCCCCTGTAAAACAAGGGCAGTGGTACTCTCCTGCTGAGTTTGCTATGAGTACATAAAGACCTGACTTGTGGTAAGTCTGAAACACAGGCACGACACAAATTGGGGTAAGAAAATGATGATCACAGGTCAAGCAACTTGCCCCAGCCACCAGCTAATCAGATCCCCACAGCCTGGACTACCTCCTTTACAATCTAATCTTTTTGATTTTTTACAGAGATTATGCATGCCTTTGTGCCTCTGAATTCTTACAAAACAATTTGGATAAATAAATGTACAACAGGAAGGCAGTAGCCACTACAATCAGAGCAACAACAGAAACACTGCAGAATTAACTGATCTGTCCCAGAATGGCCCATCTTTCTTAACTGATATCTAAGGTCAGCTAGGGATTTGGCAAAGGCAACCTTCCTTCATTTCCCAGCTTCATGTGGATTACTCCACCAGTCTGTGACTCTGTCTCTCATCTATTAGGAGCTCCATGAGTCAGTACCAATGCCCAGGCTGAGTCATGTCGGCCAAGAGATGATGCAGTCCTGAGACACTAGAGATAGCAATTAAAAGTGACCTTTGTTGGGGAATTAGGTATCTCAGCACCCCTGGCTCCATACCTACAAATTAGCATCAGCAAAGAAGGAACTGCCTAGTTCATGAGGAGAAAATTTAACTGTGGGGAAAGATAAGATTATAAAACTGAAGAGAAGTAACAAAGAGAATGAGGCATCCACTTACATGGTGAGTAGTAATGAACATGAACCTTCCATTTCACTTTTTTGTTGTTCAGTTTGGCACAATTGAGTTGTTTATTTCAAACTCAAACTTTTTAAGTGCTTATAAAAAGAGTCTCATCTAGCAATTTATAATTGCCTCCCAGACCTCACCTTTTGTGTCTGATATTTGGTCACAACTATCAAAATATTCAAGCATACATTTTAAGAAAAATTTTGCAATCCTCATATTCTCGTTTCTTTTTCTTATAGAGACACAAAAGAGTACCTGTTTCATCATTATCAACTACAAGCTATTTTAACAAGACCTTTTTTCCTTTCAACAATAAGGTACAGTTATAATAGTCCCTAATCTTATTCCTTGGACCTAAATGAGTCTGATAATTCAGCTTCCAAAGTAAGACAAGGAAGGAGAAATCATCAACCAGCTTTCTCTTTACTGAACGTTCTGTTTTCTGAAGATGAAAACCTTTCCTTTGGTAGAAAATGCCAGTTGGTTCTGGCAAACACTTGTGAAACTTCTGTCTTCTTGAAAATAGCAAATATCTAAAAATTCACAGAAATTTTCACAGATTATAAGAAATTAGTTGGAATAGGTGTGCTCTTAAAGGCCAAACTTCCTGGGCTCCGGCTCTGCTTTTCCAGCTGTCTCTCAGCATCATCACGTGGAAGTCCTGCCAACACCTCACATTCAGCTTGTTCAAAACTGCAACAACCGCCATCCTCAAGCCTCCCTCACACAGAAAAGGGCACCCTAATTTGCTTTGCATGCGTCTTCAGGCTCCCCTGCCCCTTCCCACTTAGGCCCAGCTTATCACCTAGTGCCGATGACTCTTGGCATCTAGAGCTCCGTTTCTCTTTCCACCCTCACTGCTCAGCCCTTTGCTATCTCTCAAGCAACCTACTCTAGGAACCTCATCATGGTCTCCCTGCCTCTTGGATGCCTTTCACATCATCACGAGCATTATCTTTCTGAAACACAGGAAGTTGTTCAGACAGGGCATCGTGCCGCCCTTCCTACTTTGGCTCCATCTCTGCACTTTCTCCCAGCATCAGATGATCTGGCCACACAGGAAGATTGTTGCCCAAACACACCTCACACTTCCTAGACTCTGTTCCTTTAAGGATAGGGTCTCCTTCCCCTGGGATAACTAACCTGCCTATCTCCTTTGTCAGAACACTCTTTCCTCCATCCTTTTTCTAACTTTTGCAAAGTAATAATTACTCGTTCTCTCCTTACAACCCAAGCAAATGTTGTTTCTTCACAGCAGCCAATATGGTCTGTCTTGCGCAACAAAACAAATACTAGTATCGCTTCTTTACTTTAATCTTTAGAGTCTTAAACTAAACTCAGAATAATAAATTAGATACTTCTAAGTGTGGTGTTTAAGGCTCTGTACTTTTTTGCGGGGTGGGGAGGCAGGCTCCTGCCTACAACTTCAGATTCCACATGAACTACCATTCTCCCTGCTTTCTATGTTTGTCTCAGATAGGATCGTTTTCATTCCTCAAATCTCTCAGTTCACCCTTGTGCACTTATTACTCCCTCTGCCTGGAATATTTTCCCACATATCTTAACATAACCAACCTCCTCAGACCCCCAGAAGGCCTTCTTTCCAAAGTAGCCAGCTCCACTACTACAACAGCCAGCATTTTCTTTCTGGCGCTTCTCCGTATCTAAATTATTTCATGTGTATGTTTGCTTGGTGTTTCTTGTCTGTCTGTGTCCAACAACATGTAAGCTTCTGAAGGACAGGTTGTAGTTGTTTTGAAAACTGCTAAACCTCAGCACCTAATGCAGATCCTGTTACCTTGATAGACTTTTTTTAATCTAAATGAAAACCACATTTATGTATATTATCATGTGCTTCCATTAGTTGTATACATGTCCATCTTTCTCTTTAGTTTGTAAACTTCTTGAGATCAGGACTGTGTATATTAAGCACATTCACATTCCCCTGTGGCACCTAACATTAACATATCAGATTGTCATTGCAGGACTTCAATAAAATTTTCTGATTGGAATTAAACTAAGTAACTCTTTCATTGTGCTATACTTATCTCCCCAGTGTAATTGGCATTAAATCTGGGTGAGCATGGAGGAAGGGAAGAAAGGACTCATGTTACCAGCCATGGTTCCTTTGCTACCTTGTCCTGAAATCCTTTTCTAGTTCAAGCCTGGGTCCCTGGTCTTCTCTTTAATATGGCAAATACCCTGGATAGCCTTCCAATAAATTGCTTTTGTTATTAAGTTGGTCTGTTTCTGTAATGAACTTAAACAGAACTCCAACTAATATAGCATGCAAAAAGAAAAATTACATGAACATAATTAATATGAATTCTCAAAAAAATTAATGAATCAATAATTCATATGTTAATGACTGATCTCTACTCGCATAGAAGGATGTAAAATAGTAAATCATGGCTAAGTGCTACATTCAAGTTCACCAGGGAGAAGAAATGCCACAAGATAGTACTATATGTTAATTGCCAAATTAATAGCCCAGGCTGTAAATGTTGGGGAAGCTCAGAGAAGAAAACACACAGCACGCTGGAATGATCCGGGGCCTCCATAGCTCAATAAAGACTACTGCGTGAAGTCCTGATTTTATTCTCTCTAAGGCAAACTTGAACAAACTAATGAGTGCAATTCTCCTTCTCTAGAAGACACAGAGACTGCAGGGTTAGAGTGATTGCGCACTTCATCATGTGAAGTACTCTTCTTCAGGATTGTGCAACTCAACACAGATGTGTTACAGAAAGAGAGAATTCTGAATTCAGAATTCAGAAAGACAGAATTCAGAAAAACAGAATTCAGAATTCAGAAAGACAGAAAGACAGCGGTCATCAGTGTTGTGGGTCAACAAACCTACATCAGGTGACCACAGGGCTCCAGACATCAGTCAAGGTGCTATGGACACACAGAGTGGCTACATTTAGACACCAGGAATGCCACGTAAGTGGAGAAGAGACATCTATCAAGCAGCATGAAAACAAAACGTAACTGCAGATATAGACTGCCCAGAGCATGAGGTGGGGTTCCGAAGGGACACCTTGCCCAAGCACGGACCACAAAGGACATCTGGAGAACAGCTGACTAGGTAGGTCTTAACAGTTGGGCAGAATTGACAATGGAAGAGACAAGAGAAGGGTATTCTAGTTAGAGAGGCTAATATAAGCAAATCACTTAAGCATAACCACCAGGGTTTGTACAGGTAGAATGTGTGAGGCAGTGACAGAAAGTTAGGCCCAGAGGAAAACAGGAAATGGATTCCAGAGGGGCTGGTTTGAAAAACACTGTAGATAATGGGACATAAAACGTTCGTCAACCAGATTTTAGTCTCTTACCCACCTTTGGAGGCTGGAGAGAAGTAGTCAGTGTATCTCAAATCACTTGAGCTAAAAGTGGAAAGGGAGATACTCCTGAGGAGAATCAGGGAACTAAGGAAAAGACTGAAATGGCTTCATAGCAATCTATTGGGCCTAAGAACTCAGTGATAATTAATTTGTTTCACAATACGTAGAAACCTGTTTGCATCTGCTAGACTGAAAGACTCATAGCGGACATTGTCTTGCAACCACCATGACGAGTACATAATAGCTGTTCAACCCATTCATTGAAGAAACAAATAAATGAATGACTCATATAATACCTTATTGCATGCTCACCATCAATTTCATAAGTGTCTCAATTTCAATTTCATAAATAGATAAATTATGCAGTTAATGCAATTTTTGGTGAGAAAAATTTTGGTGATGATCACTTATTTTTCTGAACACTAAGTAAGAGTAAATGACTCAAAATCTAGAAGATGGAATTTTAATTGTATTTATAAAAAAAACTTCTTAATTTTAAGGTTATAACTACTCTCCCAGAAAGATCATAAACCTCCTACTCCAAAAATATTGGTTTAAATGAAACCCACCTTCCCCAAAGCAGAGAGATGGACACATTGAGTTTCAACAAATTAGACAATAAGTTTTCTTATAATGTATAATGTTTCCTAGAAAACGGGGAAAAAAAAAAAAGGTGATTTTTTTTTAGTGGCCAGTTTCTTTTGCTACAGTGACATCTACTGGTTTTTTCCTCACTTTTATTAGTACATGTAAATAATGATTATGTTCACTGTAGGGGATTGGTACGTGAATATAATTTCAACTCCTACTGCTATTTCAAAAATTTTGGTGTTGAAGAAAGAAATGGAAAATAATATATTTAGACTGCTATAATAAGGCTATTAATATCACTTCTTGTTTTAGTGGTTTAATTTATAGATTTTAAATGTTTAGAAAAGCTGAAAGTGCATATAATTTATAACTTATAGATACATGTAGAAGTATAACTAGAAATACAAGTTCCATTAAAGTATTAACTTAATAAAATGGTCACTACCATGTCTATACACAACATGCACACAAACACACACACACATAAAGCATTTAAAAGACTAATTCAAATAATGTAAAAGTTTAGAAAGCGTTAGACACTGTCAACTTGGAAGCCTTGTGCATTTTAAATGCAGTATTAAAATAGTGATATATTTACTCTACAATGTTCAAAATAACTCTAAAATGTTCATTGTAATTGCATTATAGACAGTCTACATACTCATTTATGTTCATTCTAATAAATTCTAATGCTAATTTTTTCTGTCTTTTTCAAGGACTTGAAGTGGCCCGAAGAGGACGTTGAGCTCATTGGCTAAGGGTCTAAGACACTTACATTTAAACCCACTTCAGGAATAAATAGTTCTTCTCTTTCCATAGCTCTCTGGAAAAGGAAAGTTGACACCTCCCTCACAATGGCAATATCAGTATTTTTAAAACATTTTCCTTGTGCTTTAATTATATTAGTATAAATCTAATAATTTATATAAAGGTGTCTCGATTAGGAATGAGCTACCATTTTAGCTAGAGTTTGTTGGTTATTTACTTAAGATGTGACCAGGTTGTACTAAATGCTTTACAAACATTATCCCATACTGCTTTCAACAGCCCTGAGAATCCTGCATTTGTGTAATGTAAACAAGGAAACTGAGACACAAAGATGTCAAGTAACTTGTCCCAAGTGGAAGAGCTAATAAGTAGCACATGGTACTACTAAACCCAGGGCAGATTCCAGAGGCCAGAGGGCCAGAGCCCAACCTAAGATCACTTAAATATATTTTGCCATGGATAGAATGCAAATTAAAGGGGAGAAGAGAAATGTGAGGAAAGCCAAAGTCATGTGTAAGAGAAAAGGCCTTGTATTAATCAGCTTTCCATTACAGTAACAAATACTTGAGAAAATCACTTTATGAAGAGAAAAGTCTCATTTTGGTTCAGTCTCAGCAGGTCTAGCTCACGATCAATCAGTCCTATTATGCTGGGCCTGCGGCAAAGCAGCACTTCATGGTGATGAGCACATGATAGAACAAAGCTGTTCTCTTTATGGTCAAAAACAAAAGACAGAGAAACAAACTGACTGGGGTTACAATATCCCCTTCAAGGGCGTACACACAATGATCATATGATCTTCTACCAAGTGAAGTCTCCACCACTTCACAATAGTGCCAAGATGAGAACCAAGCCTTTAAAACCTGGGCCTTTTGGTGACATTGCAGATCCAAACTATAGCATGCCCCAACACATGCATACTGTCCCTCATCAAACATATCTGTGCCTTCCCTCTGCAATATTTGCCCCAATATCTGAGGACATAAACCAAATGAAAAGCACTTAGCACAAAAGGATTAGCTTCGAATGCCTGGCAAACTCATGGGACAATTTTTACTTGAACAAAGAAACACTTTCTAGAAGAAACACTTTTTACAAAAACACATGGGTACCATAATCAAACAATACAGAAATAAAGAATAGTGCAGAAACTATGAAGCAAAACACCAACTTATAATGATGATTATCAAACATGCATCATTTAATCATGATTAGATGGTGTTTCCAGGACACAAATTAAGAATCCATATTGTAGTCACAACTCTATATTTACTAAGAAGACAACAGATAAAATTCCAGATGTTTGGCACTTAGGAATGGGGGAAAGAGGAAAATTTGGTGAAAAGAGAATTCAGTCTACACAAGTCATCTCCCAAGGTGCAATCCATCTTATGGGGATGTTCTGTCCTGGATTTCCCAATAGCTCTCAAATTCATTCATTCATTCCCTCCTTGACCTCACTAGCTAAATTAACAACTCACCCAGCCAAGTTCTTTACAGAACTTAGCACTACCTGAAATTACATTATACATTTTTAGTAGTTTATTTTCTGCCTTGATTTAGAATGTAAGTGCCCTATGGCAGGCACATTTTCTTTCTATTTACAACTACATGCTATAGCTTTGAAAAGAAATCTGTTGAATGAATGAATGCCCATATATTCACATCGATGTTCTAAAATTACACAGAACAGAGTGGAAATTCATATTCAACCATTTACAAGGTTGTAGTGGACAAAAACTTTTTTCTCCCCACCATATTTTACAGAATGTCTATCCCTAAACTCAGGAATCAGTCCTCTCCTTCAACTCCAGCACTGGTACCTACTACAGGGGGATGTTCTCATCCCCAGAGAACCCAGTCATCCTGGACACAGAAAGAGGATTTTAAAAAAAAAGAATTAAAAAGTGGAACTAGAGCTTTTGTAAATGGGAAGGGGGCCAAGAGCTGGAAGGAAGAGGGAAAGATGGGAGGAGTAGGAGAAAAAAGGAAAACAATTAAGATGGGTTATGTACATATACCAACTCTCCACAATAAATGTAATTATTATGTACTGCAAACATGTACTAAGAATAAATAAATAAATAAGAAACTTTGTCTGATGTATTGTACCCTTAAATAATTTACCCAACTAATAAATCCAAACTAGACACAAATATCCTCTTTTTCTGTTTTTTTCTTGTTTGATTGGATGGTTGGTCGGTTGGTTGGTTTTTTGAGAAAGAGTCTCTCTTTGTAGCTCAGGCTGACTTTGAACTCACTATGTAGCCCAGGTCAGCCTTGAACTCACAGCAATCCTCCTACCTCAGTCTCCTGAGTATTAGGATTACAGGCATGTGCCACCATGTGCAGCTAGATACCCTCTTGAAATAAGAATCTCTTCTTTCTCAAGATAGGAACAAAGACTAAAGCTTTAAAAAGATATACTTACTCTGGAAGGAGCAATGGTTACCTACCTGTACATGAATGAAAAAAGCCAGCCCTGGAAATGCTCATGGATCAGGATAGTGTCCAGTCCTCTGCATTATTTGACTTAAGAGTAACTGGTCATGGTACTTTCAGTTTTTTAATTATATAAATATTGTTGAGCTTTATGGTGCCAATCAATTATATAAGCAGCCCACAATAAGATGAATGTATTCCCCTATCACGTGTTTAAATTAACTGAAAATAAATGTATATATGAACAAATTAATTTATTGCCAAGTATTGTCTGATGAGTAATTTGATATTTGGAAGGAAAACACACATAGAAGAAGACTAACAACAGCAGCTTGAAAGAGAGTCAGAAAACTTGGAAGCCCAAGAACCATAGAAAGTTTTCCAGTGAATCCAAACGGCAGCCAAAACCTCACTAATTTTCTGAAATCATCCCAAATGCCACTTCCTCCAGGGGGCCTTTTTGGCACCTGAAAAGTTGATCTCAGCCTCAACTGTGTTTTATCCAAGGGTCTACTCTACCATTCTCCGCTGTAAAATAATTCTTTGATTATTTTTCCCTAGCTACCTCCATTACCCCAATAGCCAAACTATGATCTTCTTATAAAGCCTGTCTCTAACCTAGAGCATAACACAAAGCCAGGAATCAGCCAGGTAAGCAGTGTCAGAATGGCAACTGAATCAGTGAGTGTGGTCTGTGTTGAGGTGTGCAATGTTGCTGCTCCAGTGAGTCTATTCTGGTAAACTTTACCATTATCCTGACGGTTGTCAATCAGCCCAGTTCACAGAAAGGAAGGTGATTGTTCTAGCATTTGCTAATCCTGAAATTTCTCAGAATTTAGAAAATGCCATCATCTTGAAGCTTCCAATGACATTTTCTCCTTTAAGCTAATTCATGTATAGATAAACATTTTTTTAATTTTTTATCATCTTCTCATATATTTCATGAAAATTAATTCCAAACTATGTGCTTAGCTAAAGATAACAAAGCTATTCTGCTGTAATATTGAAAAACTCACCCTGAGGAAGCAGGGTTACTGTCTGTTCACATTTTCAGCATTTTCCTCTCCCCACTGTTACCCCACTGATGCAAGTAATGGACCAAAATGTTTTTCAAAATATGAAATGTTATTAAGCAGAGTTCTATAGAAAGTTGATTTATCTGAAGGAATAACATAAGTTCTAAACTCATTATAACTGTAAAGATTCAATTTGTGTGATATTGCTTTTACCTAGGATTCAATTCAGTGTCAAAAGCTACAGAATATTTGGGAGAAAGTATGGCCTATGGTCATATCTGCAGAATTGTCGATATGGAACACAGAGCAGTTAAGATCACAGGCTTTGGGTTGATGTACCTGGGCTTGAAGGTACCACTTGCATCATGTAACCTGAAATTTATCATCTTCATTACCTGAAAAATAATGTTAACAATTATAACACCAATATCCTGGTTAAATTAGATGGTACATGTTAAATATAGCATGTTTTTAGCTGATGTTATTATTACAGTACCATATAATTATAAAGAACTTTTAGACTTGAGACTTGAGTCTCCCTAAAGCATCCCAACATATATGTTGAAATGAAAAGTGTTATTCTTGCTTCATACTCATCAATAAACTCCAGGTTAATGAAGTAGACATGTGATTTCTGATTGAATAAAGAATATAGAATTGGATAATCCTAATAGATGAAATGACATAGGGAACTATACTGAGGAGTAAAAAGAGGGGTTTTCCTAGAAGGTGAGATAACCACTTGGTAGAAGTTTCCTCAGGTCACAAATGCAGAACACAGAGCTGAGTTTAGCAGTAACTCTGAACACTGCCCTGGAACTTGCTTTCTTGAAAGATTAACTAAGAGGGGTTGAGAGAAAGAGAGAGAGGAGAGAGAGAGAGACATGCACGCACAAACACATGCTTAACTACTCATAGATGAACTATGGACTGTACAACTACAGGGCCCACAGGTATGGTTGCCAGATTCAGCAAAATTTCTGATGGAAAAATCATGTAATCTGTTTGCAAGAAGAAGGAATAATCTGAAAATTATAAGACATCCCATGTCATTATCCCAAATATGCTTGAAATAGAATCAGCCTTTCTTGAATTTTTAGCAAGATATACTACCCGTACATCTTTATTTGGTACCCTGTGATAATTCAATACATGTATACAATGTGTAATGATCAAATCAGGATAATAAGTACTTCCATCTCTTCAATTTCCTCACACTCTTTTATTTTTTTTAATGCAAGGTTTTGTTTTGTAACCAAGCTGAGCTTGAACTACTTCTCCTGAATGCTGGGATTACAGGTTTGAACCACCACACCTAACATCATACTCTTCATTTCTATCTGTTAAGAATTTGATCTTCACCTTTTTAAATGATTTTGAAATGTATCACAGGTTACTCTGCTGTGCTACAGAAAACCACTATGAATTCATCCTCTCTAAATGTATTTCGGTGTCCTTTACCTTACTTTTCCCCCCTCATACCCCTTCTTGGCTCTAGTAACCATTATTCCACTCCATTCTTCAAATGAAATCACTAAGTACTTGAATTTGAGTTTCAGATAAACAGTAGACTATTTTTAGTATAAGTATGCCCCCCAAGCATAACACCCCAGGTATCTTTGAAGGTGGGGGTACTCAGCATCAAGTCAGTAAGTTAATCCTACCCCATAACCAGGGGTAGAAGATAAAATAAAGTCCGTGAAAACATTCGATTACATAACATTTCCCGAAAAGAGGTCATGAATAGTTAGGGACACAATTACAATTGTATCAGCTGGAGATTCCATACCTAGATAGATACTCTTGAACATTACAGTCCTTTTAGCTTTGCAAGACCACAAGACATCAAAGAACTTCAAGGTTTACATCATTGGTCCATAATTCTCCAGAAATGCACTTTATTCAATAGACACAAAAGTATAATTATATTTTCAAATTAATTCTTTTCTCAAAGCAAATGGCAATCGACTCTGTGTTCAATGAGTGTCGAAAAGTTGGCAATTGTCAATGACCCTCAGGTTCACTGCTTGCTTTCATATCTTTGTGTGAAGTTTATAAAAATAATTTGCTTATATATCTCTAAGCCTCTTTATGCCCCAGCTGTTATATGACTAAAATCTTTCAAAATCAATTTCCCCAGCCCTTTAACATTCTAAATGGCTGTGTAGAAGTTGAGTTTAAGCATTTTGAATTGAGATTAAATTCTCTGAATGCTTTTGGCATTGCTGAATGCTGTCGTTTACATCACTGTTTAGCATGGATGCCATTGGATGAAGTAGTTTTTAAAAACAGAGGTGAAATATTCCATCCAGTGAATGATATGTGAGACACAGAGCTGTAATAGTGACAGAGTTTGAAGCACCGTTTTACTTGCTATGACAAAGGATGCAATGCACCTAAAATTGGGCCCCGTGTAGTGACTAAGAGTTTCAATTTTCTGAGTTTTATAGAATTCTGTATTATGTTTGACAGCTCTGTTTCACACCAATGGCTGGTTCCATAATGCTAACAAACTACAAAGATGAGAAAATGTCACTAAAAAAGGAAAGAATGCAAAAGTGTATGCAAGTTTCAAGCACATAAAACATAATTTCCTATGGGAAATTATCATTTTTCACATTGTTATGACATTTTCAGTGTGCTGCATCTGCAAAATTTGGCACTTGCCCACACACTTATTGAAAAGTTCATTCAAGGGTATATATATATTGAGGGTGGGGAAGGAGTGAGTCAGAGTGCTGCCAGAGCTGCCTGGGATCCCCCATGTATTTTGCTACCCCTAGCCCTACTCTATACCCCCCACATCTGCTGTTAAAACCCAGGACTGTCACATCACATAAGACATTTTTTTCCTCTCCAATCAGATAAGATGAAGTTCTAGCAAGACTGAGACAGAAGACCAGTCTCATTGGTCATTCCTTCCATCTCCTCCCTGGCAACATCTATCCATAGCGATGAATTGAGATGTCTCTTCTGTACTTTAAAAAATGATAATCCAGCTCATGTGCTGATAATTTTTCTCCTCCAGCACAGTTCCTTCTTTCCCCCTTCCCTTCCTCTATTCCCTGCCACTTATAAATTATTCCTGGTGGTACCTGCAATACACCGAGATCAACCCCCTCAGCTCCCAATGATTCTCCTAGCAAGAAGTTTCCCAAGGACAAAGAAAAAGGCAACAGGGATCAGAATCTTTTAGCCTACTCCATGTCGTTTCTGTCTTCTCTTCCTTTTTCAACTTTTTTCCTGCTTTGGCCAAATAAACGCTGGCATTGTAGATTCCCCTACTTTTCTGGCCTCTTGATTCACAGCTGGTCTCCACTACGGTGTGCAGCTATTTGACTAAATACTAGTAGCTGCTCCTCTAACTTGACCTCAGGATCGTGTGAGCTATTCCCACAACCAGCCCTGGGAAGAAGTTTCTGTTGTTTTCTGGGTCTCACCCTTTTGGTCTCATTCTTCTGGTCCCAAAGGATTGGTAGATACCTGTTGTCAAATTCCTAACAGTAACGACTCATAATTATACACACTTTTTAATGGCATCATGTAATATAATGTACAGAGCACAGATTCGAAGTAGAGTTCAAAATCCTAACTCAGACTCTGGTTAGATAAAGTCCTCGGCAAATGTACTTAACCTTCCTGATCCTCAGTTTTTGCACCTGAAAATGGGTATAGTGATTCTATGCTCATAAGGAGAATTGTGAAATGAAGATTCAGAATTGTATTGAAGCTGTGCCCCCAAAACCTAGTCTTCTGATTACAAAATACATTTCACTTCATACTATACTCTCTCTCCTTCTTTTGTGAAAGAATAAAGGAATGGAAAGTTTCTATTATTCATCTGCAAAATATGCTGCTATGAACATTTTGGGCAAGATTTTAGAAATAGTACAACTCAAGGGGAAAAATTTTACTGTAGTACATATCATTGCCCCAATGAAGATATCTGTTTTTATGGAATTCACTAGTCTCCTGAGTTTCATATTTTTATGTGAATATTAAATGTAATTGAAATCTACCTGCAAATAAAAAGTTATTATTATCAAAAGATGGAGATGTTTTATTTAAAAAGAAGAGACTAGTTGCTGCCTATGGGTGAGTTTATGTAATCTTCCAAAGTCACTAAATTCGGGTGTATGATGACAATTCACTGTCACTTGACATTTGTATCCCCACTTGTGCCACTCAAGGGTGCCAGAGGAAAAGTCATTTGCAAGTCATGCTTCCACAGAAATCCAAGCCAAAAAGCATATCAACCATAACATGTAATAACGCTACAGTGATTGGTTACACTGTTTAGCTGCCAAAACATTACCTTTCTATAGTTCTTCCAAATGCTTGGAATCTTGAGTGTCTAGGTCCTAGGTACTTGTCACCAATGACAAACGATGCCCTCAGGACTCCAGTCAAGGCCAGAAACTAGGCACCATAATCCTTGCTGAGAAGTTCTTCCCAGAAACATTTCTTAGAAAGTGGGTTTCTCAAAATGGAAGTAATCCAAAATATATTGCTATCGTTACTTATTAATGTTAATAACAGTAACAACCATATACATTATGCTATAAATGTTTATTTTTTATAAAGTGATTTCCATTAGTTCTCTATCCTAACCGTATTTGAAAGCTTACTTGATAGGGCTATAAAATTAGAAGAACAATGATAATAATAACTTCCATTATGATCATGTAATATATACCAGACATCCTTTAATGTAATCCTTACAACAACTCCAAGGTTAGGAACTATTATTATTTCCATTTTGAAAATGACAAAACAGACTTACAGAGATTAAGTGACTAATATTTATAGTTAATGTTAAGTCAAATTCAATTTCAAGTTGTAGTAGTAGAGCACAACTACTAATCAAAATGAGTGTCATTTTGGTCATTTAGACAGCCAGTTTATCCTCCATACTCAAGCAAGTGCCAAAAGCAAAATACTTTCAAAGATCAGGCAGAAATATCTTAATAAGTCTTACAGTTAAAACCCTAAGAAACGGCAGACCTGGACAGCACGGGGTTTCTCTGATGGCATTAACATTCTACACTTTTTAACAATTGAAAAAGTAGCCAGATTCAACATAGATGCTACAGTTTGGATCCCGAGGTTTTGCCCCTCAAACGTCTGTGTGTCAAATGCTTAGCTTGACTCTAGGCAAGTAATGGAAACCTTAATAGGAGGAGCCTATTAAGTCATCAGGGGTGTGACCCCACAGGAACTGGAGGACATCAGTTTCTCTTTTTCTCTTCACTGCATGGCTGCCATGAGGCACTCCGCCATGATGTACTATGCTGTCACAGACCCAAACCGAAGAATCAATGAGTCTTAGACTGAAATTTGCACAACTGTAAGCCAAAATAAACCTTTTCTCTTCATGAGTTAATGATCTCAGGAATCTGTTACAGAAGGAAAAGTTGAATAACACAGTAGAAATGTGCTTAAAACAATCTTCGGACTAATTTACAAAACAACATCAACCATACAGGACTACGTGGAAACAATGACTATGATCAGTGGAAATAAATCAGATATAAAAATCAGAGTAAAATTCTTCTGAGAAAGGGAGGACTAGAAAACAATCTCAGTTTGATTAGAGATGACTGATATTGTCTAATTACTAGAAAAATCAAGAGTAACCAAGAATATTAATGAATAAAATTATAAAGAATAAAAGTTATCTCAAAAATAGTAGTAGTATTTCATTATTTTAAAATGACTACAATGATATCTGCAGGTCGGCGCATTCCCAGTAACCAGAAGAGAGCTTTTTATAGGAATACAGAGAGTTAGAAGAGATTATTGAGAAAGCAACTAATGTGTTAAGTGCTTGCTGTGTGCCTTGCTTTGTACTAGTGATTTCATCTATTCTAATCATACCAATAAAAAATGAAATAATCCTAACAATAGTTTGCAAAATGCCACACTGTCAAGAAGCCAAAATTATTATTAAAAATTAGAAATGTATACTACATAATGCAAATATTATTAATAAGTTTTTCACTTCCTAAAATATCAGAGCCCATAACTAAAGAACAAGTCAGAAAACTTGCTAGAGAATTTTGAGTTTTTGCAAATATTTATACCAACATGATGCTAGTACAAGATACTTTACTCCAAAAGTACTCCATAAATGATAATAAAATGCAGTTTACAACATTTAGAAATAGCTGCCTTTTTTTAACAGCTGCCTTTTGAATGCCAAAATATTAATACTTCAAATTTTATGAAGTATTAGCTAATAGTAGGCCTGGCCCACACCCTTATTTTACACGATCTCTGCCTAAATGACACTTTTTTCATAATAGCAGATGTCAACAGAGGCCCTGGCATGTTTTCTGGGGTTAATGCTGTCAGCATCAGGATCGTGTAAAGAAAACTAGGTTTGAAATTTTGCCAAACTAAAGAAAATGGTGGGAGGCTTCTTCAATGCTCACCACGACAAACAGTAGTAAGAATCCAACACAGACCAGTGGGACAGGTACCCTAGTACCCTCTTTTTCATTGTCCAAAGAGAAAGATGAGCTTAGTATGAAGCAGAATATTACTACAGGAAAACGGATCTATGAGAAATGGTCTTCAGGAGGTCTTTTTAATTTTTTTTTTTTTTTTGGTGCCGGGGATCAAACTCAGGGCCTTACACGCTTGCTAGACAAACACTCTAACCACCCAGCTAAATACCCAGCCCCTGAAATTCTAAATGTTACATATGTTGAGACTCAGAAAATGATTATCTCGAAGAAGGCCCCTTCCACATGCTAAGTACTTTGAGCTAGAGGAGCCTGGAAGGTCTCAAGGGCACCCCAGAAACACAGCATTCCTGTGACCATTTCCTGCCCTTCTCTGACACACATCTCCTTCTCTCCCATGTTTCTTTTGGTTTTTTTGCTCTTGTTACTATTGTTTTGTCACAGAAAACAGAATTCCTCTTCCCCAGGTGGGTCGTTAGAAACTAGAACCTCTCTCTCCCCAAACCAACCTATAAAACAAGAAAGGTCATGCTCTTCCTCCATCCTTCTCCCTTGAAGATGTTCAGTCCAGAGGAGTCTCGTCCCACACCCCATACTAGACAGAAGGAGAACTACACAGCAAACCCTAAAAGACTCAAACAGATAGACCTTGCTAGACTCCACTCTCAGTCTCTTCTCATTGAATCATATTGTTTTGTCCAATCGCATTTCTATACAGCTGTACATTCTTCATCAAATCTAAGAATAAAAATGGATAGTCTCCCTTGGATCTTTATTTCTCAAAGCTCCTGTGTATCATGTAAATTTCTGATGAAATAAATGTGTTGTTTTTCTCTTGTTAGCCAGTCTTCTGTCACAGGAGTATTGGCTGTGACCCTTGTCATGGATAAATAAATGTATCACACCTTCCGCTCTTACACTTGATAACAATGACAACAACGAAAAAAGAGATTTCATAACAAATTCTAATCCAAAAAGGGAACTGAAGTAGGTGCTTAAAAACTGTTTCTATCAGAATTTATAATTTGATTTCATGTTTCAAATAAATATTATAAACCTGATTGGTCATTTAATTGGAAATTTGAGACTAGTTGTCAATAGCCAAAATGTAGATTTTAAAAGCAAATGTAGACGTCCAGTATATAATGTTCCAAAAGTTGAGGAATTATTGAGCTAAAGACAAATAAGAAGATGAAAGAAAACTCTTTATATTCCCTCTATTTGCCTAAAAGCAAACATCGATTTGCAAAGAATAAGGTATTCTGCCCCTCAGCCTCCTGGAAGAAGAAAAGTTAACAACTGAAGACAATTCAGACCCTTATCATCTGCAGATGTCACCAGTGGAATCCACATTAGTAAGCTTTACTACATGGGCTTTCTTTGCCATTTATTTTTTTTCCCCAGGTTGCCACCTCTAGAGACTAAAAATCCTTTTCCCTTGTCTTATCTCTTCTAGAAAAATCTAGTGTTCTTCGTTGAAACTACTATATAAACTAGAACTCAAAGCCATCTCCTTAAGACCTAGCCATTCTCTAGCTGTCTCCCATACATACAGTATGTGAAATACATGACAATGAACATCAGTTTGTTTTTCTCTTGTTAACTTGTCTTTTTTATTTACAGGAGTCTAAGAACATATATAAGTTCAGTTTTTTTTTTAAATTATTATTACCCTACAAAAACAATCCTACGGAAAGCAAAGCCCTTCCTTCATTTTCCTGAACATTTTTATAATACATTTTTGAGTTAGACACATCAAATAAAATCAATCAAACCTACTCTTGAATCCCAGCTAAGTACCTTAAACCTCTGGGTCCAAGGATCCCTGTAAACAAAATAGAAATGTAACAATTATCTTATACTAGTCATGTAGAATAAAGGAGAAAACAAAACTGCCTATTACAGTGCCTGGCTCAAACTAATCAGCATACAAATTAATAGGTACATTAATTCTTTCAGTAAATGTTTCTTGAGACCTACTTGAGGCTAGAATTTACTCTCAGTGTTGAGAATATTGCAATGAACAATTCGGAAAGGGTTTGCCTTCATACAATTTACACTCTAGTGGCGGAAACAGACATTAAATAAGTAAGCAAATAGATAATATCATTTCAAATGATGATAAATGATTTGAAAAAATCAAAGTAGGACGGTAAAGGAATGAGGAGTGCTGGAAAGCAGGATTCTCTTAGGGAAAGTAGTGGTGGAAGGTTTCTCAGAGGAGGTGATATTTGATCTCAGACCTGACTTAAATAAAGGAAGGAGTCCTGCAGGACTAGGGAGAGATTGCTCCCAGGCAAAAAAGGAAATTGTTAAATCCTCTGTCCCTGAAATAAATGTGGCAAAAATGAAAGAAACCCTGTGAAGCAGGAGCACAGAGAACAGGGGGAGAGGCGGACACAACAACCCTAACCAGGTTAGGAAAGTACAAGTTAAGGGATTTGGGGGATATTGTAGGTATGATATGAAGATCATGATGCAGCTGTAAGCAGAGGAGTGACAGACCAAGTCTGGGCAGCAGTGTTTCCTGGATCACGTTAACCCCATCAAGAATCCATGAAATCTGAGAGAGGTGGCCAAATTCTGGAAATAGTATCCATTTACTGATGTTCTTGTTCATTAAGTTTGCCCCTTTTTTGTGTGTACTGGGTATTGAACTCAGGGTCTTCACACTAAACTGCATTCTTAGTCTTTTCTTTTACCTTCTATTTTGAGACATTGTCTCACAAAGTTTCCCAGGTTGGGTGAGAATTTACAATCCTCCTACCTCAGTCTCCCAAAGTGCTGGGATTACAAACATACACCGCCAACCCCAGCTAAATCCAGCATTCTTAAGTGTGTTATAAAGATTGTCTACATTTGATAATTCATTAAATTGAGCATGCATAATCATGGGAACCTAAGTATACTGCCTGTACCATTTGTAAATAATAATACCTGGCCTAAAGTAGAAATAGTTTAGAACACCTAAAAAAAAAAAAAAAAAAAAAAAAAAACTCTGAAGTATATAAAGAAGTAACCATACTACTTCATACCCTCTTTCTACCTGCTGAGAATCCATTAAATGACTGATATGAAAGAATTCAAAGGAAATTTGTGACAGTATTAACAAACACATATACAATAGATGCCTTTAGTTTTTGAATGTGTTTGTCCCTTCAAAAATATATCTTCGGGGTTGGGGATTTAGACCAATGGTAGAGCATTTGCTTAGCAAGCCAAATGTTGAGAGTTTGATCCCAAGCACCACCACCCCCCAAAATATATATATATATTTTTAAATATATATATATTTTTAAATATATATATATTTTTAAATATATATATATTTTTAAATATATATATATTTAAAATATATATATATATATATATATATATATATATATCTTTACCACCTGAGGAGAAGAAAAATGAAACCAAAGGAAAGAAAAGAAAAGTCTCATGCTGACTAATTTTGGATTCTTAAATGTTTAGAAGAAATTTATAAATCTTGATACATTTTATTCATTTACCATCAACAACAACAAAAAAAGAAAACCATAAGACCTTAATAACATGCACCAATGAATAGGAAACCAACTGCAAATTACCTAATTTGTTGAACTTGAAAGTATGGAAATAAGAACAGTTTTAAGTCAAAGTTATTACACTTGCCAACACATCATCATACAATAAAAAACTATTAAAAGGCTGCTCCCAAACTCACTGTACAATGTACCAGAGGCAGTTATTCAAAGCAACACAGTTTGGGGTGTTGGAACGCTGCCCATTAGCAGGAAACACTTGGATGTCCAGTTGAAAACTCCACCTCTGCAGGATGCCAACAACTGCTTCAGCAGCTGGGTAGCAGGAAAGGGGCACATAGGCTAAGAAGCCCACAGAGCTAGAACTGGCCGCACACTCCCAAGAACGGCAAGCTCCTGGGATCCTAGAACAAAGTTGCTTTGCAGCCACATTACAAACAGGTCATAGTGGAATGCTCTTGACCACACAAATCTAGATAAATCGTTCATGGCTCTCTAACCTACAAAACAGGCTCTGAATTATCTTGTCTAGTCCTGAAATTTATCTAACCCCAGAAAAAGCATTTGAGAAACTGTATTGTTGAGAGCCGAAGGCAAACTGGAAATAACCAAATTCCATTCATGTTGAGAAATTATGAATAAAAACCTTTGAGATCAGAAATCAAAGATCTGCTATAGTATTGTCAGGTTTATAAGATCAACTTTCTCCATGGTTATTCAGTAGCAGACTTGAATATACAATACTGGTTATACAATAATAAAAGCATATAATAATGGTTGATGTTTATTTAATGATCACTTCTTCTCATGAATTGCTCTAACCACTTTACATATAATATCTCATTTAATTATCAAAATGCCTTTTTTTCAAAAGTCCATTGCAGGGTGGATGCATATGAGTGAGTACACATTTCCCAGGTGTTGTGTAGCATTCCTACAAAAATAATAAAATTTATTCCAACTTACCTGCTAGAAATTAATGACACCATTGACTCAATACCATCTATAAGATATATAGCTCACCTATAAGATATATATAGAGAGAGATATAGAGAGATATATATCTGTTATTTACCCTTATCTAGTTGGAATTTAGTTTTTAAAAATTACATTTAAACTATTAAGGGTAAAGGATTTCATGTACGTTCCATTAGAACGGTTACACACACAGTCCATTAATCTCAATGAGCTCAGAGCAGAAAAGGTCAAAGATGCTGATTCAACTCATATTCTTTTGTTCATTCATTCATTCATTCATTTAGCTATAATTTCCAAACCACTACCATTAAAAACAAGAAACACACATCTGAATTTTGTAGGTATTATAAGCTTAGTGAGGAAACATAATTACCCACTGATCAATCGTAACACTGAATTACCTTGAAAGCACTTGGGGGAAAAGTAATTCTTCCATTAGACAATTAGGCAGTAACATGTACTGAAAAACAAAATAGTTGTTGGGCAGTTTGTGTTTGGCTGTACAGTACTTTCTTGGCCATCTCCAATTGTGTGATATACAAGTCACAAATTAATGTTTTTGTGAGGGGATTGCATTTTGAATTTGACATGTGTGATATACACTGAGACATTTAAGAACACTTTCTGAAGGATGCCTCTAATTCATTTAAAGATAATTCTAAGAATTAATGGTAAGATATAAGGTGCGACTAAAAATATTCATTCAATACCACATCCTGGCACTAACAGTGGACATGAGATATTTCATGGGCGAGGAGGGGTACTTGCCCTACATGGCATCAGTCTCAAAAGTCCAATTAGTTATCTCCACCTGAAAGATTCCTATAACTCTTGTAAAAAGTAGCACCTGCTATTATTATCATAAAGTGACCCCCTTTGAAATTTTAAGTTTTGCAAACACCAGTATTCTAAAATTTGGTTTGCTCATTTGTATGCAAATTACATGCATTTGTTGTACCCATTTCTATCCAATTCAGAAAGTTTTCAGTGAGTATCTAGACTGCAATCATATTTCCTCAAAAACATTCCTTTGTTCATCAGTCCACTTATAGAAATCACTATAACCCTGATTGAGTTGGCTCTTCTATGAACATTTCTTGTAGAAGTTTGCCTTTTTAAAGTGGCAGCTACCCTACACAAAACCTTCCAAAGGCATATAGTTATGATTTTGGGTTAAGATCGAGTAATGTTCAAAGAACTTTAGTAAAGCTATACAGACAAGGGTCTAAATAAATAATATTGTTTACTACCATAGCAATAAGTGCTCACAGCCTTTTATTCTAAAATATTCAAACCACAAACAGATCTCTTTTATAAGAAGCTGACTTCCCATTATATCATAAAGTCCTGAAAAAAAAAGTCAGGCAGTTTTTTTTTATTTTTTATCTGCAGTGCACATGACAATGTTAATACATTTTATCAAGTTAAATTTCTATTAATTATATATTACTTTGAAACAAGGATAGTATGCATTCCACAAAGAATTCAAAAGATTCATTTTAACCTGAAATGTCAACTATATGAAGACAAAATTAACTACTTGAAATATTACTCAGTTTCCAAGACCTTGTAACTCAATTTCCAAACGAGAAGTGAATAAAATGTCCAAGGGTTAAGGGACAAAAAAGAAAAGAAGTGAATAGAGTGGATGTTTTACAAGTTGTATAGTTCCTGCCCACTTCAAACACACTTCACCTGATTTTTCAGCTAGCTATGAAATAGTCTACTTACAACTCATAAAAAGAGCAATGTAACTGAAAATATGTCATTGGGGCCGACCTTTTGTAAAGGAAAGACTCCTTACAAAATGGAAACTAGATTCATTTGAAGAAATAATTAAGGAAAACCTAATGGAATTTCGGATTTAAATGAAAGCCAAGAGATTCTAAAAGTAACATTGGATTAATGAAAACTACTGTGACCTTCTCTGAAAATAAGTTCACACTTCAGAGAAGCAATTAAAAGAGCTCACAGATTCAGACTACATAGCTAATGCCACAGAGCACAAGTCTGAGGAATTTACAGGGTAATAATAAAAATCTCTAATAAGTTGCTACAATTGAAAAGGCAAAAAGACAATCAATGGGGTTAATCACTAGACTGCAAAGGATAAAATATTTGCTAAAACGAAAACTAATTGAACAAAAAAGCTTTGGTAAAGGCAATCCTGATGAGAATTAACAAAGCAAAGGACTTCTGTATATAGTTAAATTCTCCTTTGGAAAGGAGGGTACCCACCACAAAGGACAGAAGGGTAGTAAGAAATGCAAGAATATTATCAAGAAAGAAATTCTGTTGGCAACCCTCCCTATATAAGCCTGATAGACATGCCCCTCTGTCCCTTTTACAACTGTGTAATGTGGGGATCACATGTTTAATGGCAGAAGTGATCACCCAGCCCACAAGCTTTATTGACAGAGGTAAGCATTACAAACCACCTTTTTACTCAACAATCCACTCCTTATGCAAATGAAAGTATTTATTATAGGCACTCAGTTGTTGGACTGACTACTGAGCCAGATAAGTCCACAGAAAACAGCTTTGTCTTCAGTTTTGCTGTGGAAAAGGAAAGACATTTGTCTTCTCTTTTACATTCAAATGAAGAGAAAGTTCATGTGATTCCTGGCATTTCTCATCTCTGTGGAGGATTGTGGTCTAAATCGAATGAAGCTACTTCAGAAAGTGTTAGGCTTGGAGGCTCCACTTCTCACCAAGGGCTCTCCTTAGAGTGTGGCAAAGGTCCTCACATGTAATTCTCACTGCTCTACTAAAAACAAGAAGTACAGAGATGGTCTAGAGTCAATGCCTAGAAGCTACAAAGAAAATCATAGAGAAGGCTACTCCTTATCTTCAGGAATTCAAATTTCTCAGTGTTGAGTAGAATTTGGAAGAAAGTAGTTATTTAAATAAAACCTAAAAATGAATGAAGATAAAGCTATTGCAGCTAAGCAAAGCATTCTCTTGAAAAAATTTAATATTATTTTATTGCTGGGTATGTGCATTCACTTTAGAAGATATGGCTTAGCAAATGGAAAAGTGCAAAAAAAAGTATTCATATACTCATCCAGAAACAAACACTAGTAACACATTAGTATATAATATTCCACAATTTTTATACATCCCAAAACCTTTTTACAAAACAAACTTTTTAACAAGATAGTTTCATCCCATATATACTGTTTTATAGCCTTTGTTTTCTTTGTAATAAACACAGTTTCATACCAAAAGAATAGAAAGGCAACTCATTTTTTCAAAAGGCTGCCTAGTATACCAATTTACCTATATAAGCATCTTAATTCACTCACTTCAACATTCCCTGAAGTGTCTTATGTGAAAAAATAGTTCTTCAAATGTAAGTGCATTAAGAGGTATATAGTATATTATGTGGGTTAGTCAGCTTCCTGTGACTGTGACAAAATACCCAAGATAAACAATTTACAAGAAAGAACAATTTGTTTTAATTCATAGTTTAAGAGGTTTCAAAACATGGTCACTTAGTCTTGTTCCTTTGGGGCCTATAGCAAGGCAGGACACCATGGTTGGGATCACATGGTAGAACAAAGTGCCTCACCTCATGCAAGCTGAGATACAAACAGAATGAGAGAGAGAAAGGGGCTGGTGTTCAAAATTCCATTGAAGGGCCCGCTCTCAATGACCTAACTTCTTTCCACTAGCCCCATCCCCTCATGATTCCATCAACTCCTGAGAGCACCATCAGCTGAGAACAAAGATTTAGCACATAGGCCTTTGCTAAACCATAATTCCACATCTCCTAAATATGCCAGTATGGCACATTTTTAGGGATCTCTCAGAATTAGAGTTCATCAGAACATATTTTATAAAACACTCTGGGGTAAATTCGACCACTGAGCTGAATCAGTATTAAAAATACTATACTATGTTATTAGGGAATAAATTTGTCAATAAAAGGAATGATAAGGTTCTGCAGTCCCATCTTGCTACAAGTAGCAGAAGCCATGACTGATCTCTAACTCCATGAATAGACCTCCTGCAGTTCACATTTCTCCAAGGAGATAATAGGTAAGCATTTGGGGCAAAAGATTTTGTAGGTGAAAAAAAAGATCAATTTGTCTCATCTTTTATCTACTTGAATAATTCTCAGAAATTCAATGAAGATGTTGCCAAGCATGGTATATGGCCAAGTCAGAAAAATAAAGCTCTAGTTATCCTCCTCAGGTCTCAGGGCTGCAGAAGGTAGCAAGACAGAACTTGTGATTCAGACACATGAGTCCAGCTGTTGTCTCCCTCTTTGGAGATGACTAACATGCCAAAGAGATCAACAGAACACAGTGAAAATGGTGCTGATAAATGTCAGGCTCATGATGGACCCCTCAAACAGAAACTATCCTTCCTGTAAGCAAAATCCCACAGGCAAGGCAAAGCTCCTGAATTGGAAAGGATTTTGATCTCTGCCTGTAGTAGTCATCTAGAAGTAAAAGGAAAGAGGATCCATTCTGAAAGTTAGAGTGGATTTACCACAGATCTGAGAGGTAAGAGTGAAGCTCTAGATCTTTTGGAAAGACCTCATGTGGAACAAGTAGAAACAAGTTGTAGTAGTAACTCACTCCAAGACCCAGGGCAGGGTGGCCTTGCAGTACGAAGAGTTTGTGTATAAAGGATTCTGGTTTAGTTCGTTTCAAGTATTTCTCAGAGGTAGAGGTTTCCTTCTCTGGCCTTCTTTGTGTGTGTGTGTGTGTGTGTCTGGCCTTCTTTTTTTTTTTTTTCCCCTCGATTTTTTTCTCTGCGATGTTCAAAGCTGGGAGATTAGCATATGAATTCCTTAAACAAAGATGCTGATGAAAGATATTGACATTAAAGTAGCACAGATTACCCAAGACCCATGGGAAGCAGATGCTTTGAAAAGATAAGATTTTGAAGGAGAGTCTATGACAGAAAGGATTTCTGTGTGCCCCAGATTAACATCCACAGGAAAGCAATAGGAAAGCTCTAAGACTCTCAAATTCTAAAAGTACAGACAAACTCAAGGCCAGTAATAACCACCCCAAGCTGTTCCCAACAAAAGTTATAAACTTTAATAAATCTTCTTCAAATTCAAAAATCACAATACGATGAACATGGGGTCAAAGAGCAAAAGGAAAGCCAAATCAAAGTGATTTAAACAGAAAAAAATAATGAACACTAAATATCTTACATATATTGAGTACTCACTATGAGTGAGTTAGTATTCTGATTGTTTTACAGATGGGAACTGTTACTATTCCCACTTGTGGGTGAAGAAACTGATACATACAGTGATTAAGTAATTCTTCCTCCACCTTGGTTTTGCTGCCACCAAGTAATAGAGCAAAGATTCCAGCTTCAGCTGCCTGGTAACACACCTTGAAGAAGAGAGACTCAGAAAACACCTGAGAACTATGAGTACTGCCTTCTTCTGCACATTTCTATTTTGCAAGAAGATGCAAGTATTTTGATGGCCTCTATAAGAGAAGAAATAGTCCGCCCAGGTGGCACATGATTTCCAACCCCTGCTCCCATCCCCAGGGCAGATGAGCCCAGTAAAGGCCACCCTGTGAGCCAGGATCCTAGGGGATGGTAATCTCTAAGAGCAGAATAAAAATAGCACAAGCTCTTGCTTCCTCTTAGACTAAGTGCTCTACACAGGATCCGCCCCTCTTCTTGAATCATTTCCTCCAGCAACTACACTTAGGGTGACCAACTTGTAAAGGTTTATCTGGGACTTTCCCAATTTTAGTACTAAAAATCCTGGGCAAACCAAGATGGTTAGTCACCCTAAATCTTGTAAAATCCATATGGCAAAGACACCCATGTTTACCTCCCTTTTGGAAATCAGGACGAAGCTCAAGAAGGAGATAAATCTTGGAAAATGATCTCTTTTATGAGCTGTCTTAACTCACAGGATAGGATACCAGACTCATCCAACACAAATGGGGTCACAAAGGCAAGTAGTCAAAATTTGCTAACCAAGGACATAAATTTGCAGGTATTCCACAGTTTTAAGTGTCTAAAAAGCAGGCAGGGTATATTGAAGCTCTTACCGCAGTCCAGAAGAGTCATGCTGCTATCATGTTTTCCCGACAATGAAACAGGACTGACAGCTATACATAAATACCTGCCATTCCAATGATTACCTGGGAAAGATATCTTTTCCTGTACACAAATGAACAGTGGGTCCCAGGGAAATACTGTTACTGGTAATAATGTATCTACATAAATCCATCACCATTTCAAGAAAGAAGAATTGAAAATGACAGCAAAAACAGTTTGATAAAAATGCTGCAAAATGTGGCAAAATTAATATTGTACTGAGGATTCCTAAATTTTAGGATGCAACAACTCTGCAAATATATTAAAAAGTCAGTAGATTGACTTTAAATGGGAAAATTATAGAGTACATAAATTATTTCTCAATAACATTATGTTCTTTGCTGTGTGTAACTGCCATTTGAGCTAAGATATAGTGAACACTAAAAAGAGCACTAAAAGAACCCAAACAGACAATGAGAGAAGGTTCTCTAAACAGTAGGCAGTGCTTTGCAATTAAGTTGCCTCCCATGTGGGTAATTCTATATAGCATGCTCCAAAGTATCAGGATTTATTCATTTGTGTCCCAGACATTAGAACTAAAAATGTGACACAGGAAAGTCCTTTGTTTCAATGCTACAGATTTTCCTGATCTGGCTTCCTGTGTCGTGGTGCTCATGTTCTTATCCTGAGCACTGTCCTGAGATCTAACCTGTCTTACTCCGTGACTTCTACCATCTGTGAGCCACAAGCAAAGGACCTTGGGAGACCCTCAAGACACACAGTGGAAGAAACAGGAAGGATCTGCGAATTGAAGGTCCATACAAAAATTTTGGTAAAATTCTAAGTAGTGATGTAGAAAAATACTGTCAATATAAATAATGGAATCAGCATAGGGAAATCTTCTGGATTCCAGATCCTAATGCAAATAGGAAACACCTGGCACAAAACCCGCTGGAAGCCTTGTTTGTAGAAAGCCTCTGTTTGGTCATCGATTGCTAAACATACCCATCATAGCTCACACTAGACTCAAACCACATGAATATCAGGGATTTGACGAGAAGCTGTATAAATGAAATGAATGTGGGGGAATCTCCAGTGATTCCCCGTCCTTTCAGAAGCATGCAAAGCCAAAGGCTGGAGAGAAACCCTATGAATATGAGTAATGTGGGAAAGCCCACTTGAACCAGTGAAGGAACTCACATGGGAGAGAAGTTATGTATATGTAAGCAAGAATGTGAAAACTTCAGGACATCCAATTATGTTCAGATCTGTGAAAGAAATCTTAATGGAGTGAATCCCTATGTATGTAAACAACATGGAAACATGTTTACTTCTTATTATATTCACATACATGAAAGAACTCAAACTGGACAGAAGCTATATGTATGTAAGAACTGTGGGATGGCCGTCACTAATAATCATTCCTTTCATAGACATAAAAGAACTCAGTGGAAAGAAACTCTATGTATGTAAACAGTATGGCAAATCCTTCATTGATAGCAGGTCCTCTCACAGACATGAAAGAATTCACAGTGAAAATACTGTGCATGTAAGGGATGTGAGAATTGCTTCTCTAATACAATTTACTTTCATGTACATGAAAACTCACAATGAGGAGAAACGCTATTTATGTAAGTGATGTGGAAACTACTTCAGTCAACCCAGTTACTTGCACACACATGAAAACACTCACACAAAAGAGAACTCCTGTATATGTAAGCAATATGGAAGAGTATTTAGAAACTCTAGTAATTTCCACAATATGAAATGAGTCACAGTGGAGAGAAACTCTATGCATGGAAACTCTATGCATGAATGCATTCAGCACACACGAGTATTGTCAAATACTTGAAAGAACTCACACTGGGGATAAACCTTGTATACGCAAACAATGTGCAAAAGTTTTCAGTGCACAGAGGAGCTGTCAAATGCATAAAATAATTCACATTGGGGAGAAACTCTATGTATGTCATAAATGTGATAAGGTCTTAATTTATTCTGGTAACTATCTCAGACATAAAAAACTCACACTGGAAAGTAACTATGAATAAACAATGTGACCCACACTGACATTAGAGAACACACAGTACAGAGAATTGCTAATTTTGTAAGCAATTTAGGAAATCTTTCAGTAAACAGTAGAATCATTACATGAGTGAGAGTAATAACCATGAGAGGTTAGGGATTTAGCTCAGGGGTAGAGCATTTGCCTAGCAAGTGCAAAGCCCTGAGTTCAATACCCAGCACCACAAAAAAAGAAAGAAAGAAGTAATCACCATGAAAAGAATCTGAACACAGGTAAGGAATATGACAAAGGTTTTATTTATATCAACTGACTCAAATACAGTTACGTGAGAAAGAAGCCCTATATATGTACACAATGTGGTACATCTTTCTATTCTTTCAGTTACCTTGAAATAAACAAAAGAACTTACCTTGGAGAGAAATCCTATGTAGTTAAGCAAAGTGTGCATACAATCTGTGATTCCCCAAACCACAGAAAAAGATGAAAGAACTAATACTGAGACCAAGTAAAACTACAGAATGAGGGAAGTCTTCATTTTTACATGACCTTGCATACAAACCTGACGTTGCATAGTGAGGATAATTCCTATCAATGTGCATTTTATGGGAACACCCTAGGCATTTTAGTTTCATTCACACTTACAGAAAAAAAAAAAGTGAGAAACCATGAAAATAAGGGATGTACACAAGTCTGCATTTGGTTTATATGTAATATGCTTATTGGATCAAATCCCTGTAAATATACAAAATTCTCAGGTATAACTCATATTTTCAAAATACTATGAAAATTCTTTCTGTAGAATGCTCCAGAAAGTACACTACCAGAAGAAGTTACCCTAAAGAATAAATACAGTGTTTTCATCAGTAATTAACACTTAAAGTCAATCTTGGGATTATGTATTTTTAGAGGTCACTTTATGAATAAATTTTGAACTAAAATTTATAGATCTGAATTATCATTACAAATATAGAAAATTATGGTTAACATTCATGTTATTCTTTTACTTGAACTTAATTTAATGATAGTATTAATGACTCTCACATGTAGCATTAGGTAATAAAGCCAGTTGATAAACAGTTTATGATTTGAAAAGACAAATAAATAAATATATTCAACTTTCGATACGTTAATCACTTAAAAAGACCCAAAAACAAGAATTAGAAAGAGGATGCAACTAAAAATCTAGAAAAGATTTACATCATTTTTAAAGCTTAAGGGAAAGATATAGAATTTAATCCAATAAATTTGAAGATCTAGAATTTTAACCTGTATCACAATCACCCGAGAAATTAAAATAAGAGTTTCAGACTCAGTAGTTCTAAGATGGTACAACCAATAAAAAAAATCCTATTTCTAACAAGTTCCCAAGTGAGGTTAATGTGTTGGTCTGAAAACCCTATTTTGAGAACCATTGATTTAGGCAAAGTGAATTTATTTCTCAGAAAGTATGAATAATTAACTGACTGAAGAAGTGAAAAGCCTAAAAAACAAAAAAATTATAGAAGAATTGTGTTCTGTTTCCTAAACTAAAGAATTTGCCTGTTGAATAATTTTAAACTATAAAAACAGATTGTCTTAGTTACTTTCTTCGTTGCTGGGACAAAATACCCAACATCCATAATTTAAGGAAGGAGAGGTTTGTTTTAGCTCACAGTCTGTGGAGGATTCAGTCGGTAGTTGGCTGGCTCCAAGGTAGAGCAGCATGGCAGCAAGGCCTGGCAGAGGAGAAGGAGCTCATGGCATGGTGGCAGGAAGTAGAGAGCAATCAAGGAAAGAGGAAGGGAGATAAACCCTTCCCGCCCATACCCAATGATAACTCTTCCAACAAGGATTCACCTCCCAACATTGTATTTAGCTAAAAATTTGTCAGTGGACCAGTCCACTGATGAATATGGTGCCCTCATGATCCAATAACACCTCCAAAAACCCCACCTATGAGCACATAAGGCTTTAGGGGGACATCTAGATATAAACTAAAACACAGATAATTCCCATGTCAAAGCAGTAATTTCTGACCATTAAAAAATATGGAAAAGTGTCTAGTCTAGTTCATTTGAAAGCTAGTAGAACCCTGAAAACATTACCTGAAAAAGCAAAAGAAAAAATTAAGAAAAAAACATGAGCCTACAGTTATGGCTAACCCATTTATATAGTTATGTAATCTCACATGGAAGCTAATTCATATATAAGATAAAAATAGAGATGGTGACTTCTCAATCCTAACATAGTGCCCACAGCATGGTCAGTCACTACTCTAGTCCAAATTCATATATAAAAATAATCAACTAAGTATTGTCCCAGAAATGCAGACATGCTTTAATAAGAAAACATCTATCAGTATAAATCAAATTAATTGGTTCAACTGAAAAAATTAGTCAAAACTAGTTTTTCCATGTAAAATATCTTTGCAAACTAGAAATAAAAAGGAATCGATCTCAAACCAACACTAGTATCTATTATAAAGAAGCTTTTGGGTTTTAAGTGGGTTTCTCAAGACCTTAAGACTTTCTTAAGACTTCCAAACTTGTTTAAAAGGCGTTGGGGGCCGGTTCTCCTAAAGGTATAACTATAAACATGAACACAGAATGGAACATCATCCATCAAAGACTCTTCCAGACTAGATTTATGGGTGGGGAACTTTTCACTGAGTTATAGGAAGTCTGGAAAACCTTACATTATGTGAAGTCAAACTTGTTTTTCAATGTTTTTAATACACATTAAATATGCTACGCAGTACATCTTAAACTTACATGAAAACTTACAATATTCTTTTTAGAGAAAACAATTTAGAGAACACCATGGAGAATTCTGATAGAGAATCTGATTAATTTTTCTAATGCAAACATGGGGTAGATGCAATTTTTTCCATTTATCCTAAAGACTGACTGCCTTTCTTGGAGCTCACTGTTGAAGCACTGTAATCCAGAGGCCTCCGGCAAAGATGTTGTTAGCAACAGAGAGCAGTAAAATGCCCTGAAGGTCGTGTTTTTATATGACTTCTTAGGGATGCTGCAGATGATGTCATATTTTAAATCTTCCAGCATTTTCTTGACATTCCAGATGTTGACTAAAAGCATTGCAGACTTCTAAAAAATTCTGTCTCTATCTTTTTAAAAATCTTTCCAGGTAACTCACTGGGTACTTGTTTTATGACTCATGTGGTTACTGATAATATTTTTTAAAAATATAATGCAGATGTCATTTCACGTAGACAGGTTGAAGGGGTGAATTCTGAGATGCCAGGAGCTGTAGTGTGAGAGCACTAAAAAAACTATATATCTACTAAGAAATCTTTCCCAAGTAATGAATGATGAAGATTAAATTTTAGCACTTGTTGGTCTACATTCACTTCTAAGCTCTTTTAGGGAAATAATATTCCTAATTTCCCCCCAGTGTCTAGAAACATATGCTGCAAATCACTTCCCATATGCCTTGTCCATCCTCATGACACTTGGCAAGAAATGCTGACGATTCAGCGAGCCTCCCCGGGGTATCCACTACCCTGTGTGGACTCTTCTTTTAATTTACACATATTGCCTCCTTCAATCACCCCTCCTGGTAGTCTATTCCCTTCTCTAATTACTTCCAGAGAAAAGAGATGCCTTAATATTAATTTTAAACTTCTTTAGCAAAATCAGAATGCAGTAAATAACTTGTAATTCTCTTTTGGAATCTAGACAGACTTTCCTACTACAATGCTGACCTGTTGGCATGCTGTCATGCTGTGGTCCTATCTTTCTAGTCAAGGTTATATGGAAACAAATTGCTCAATGTGCAGACCACTTCTTGAAAGAAAATAGAATATTTAAGAAAGTATTAATTCTTAATGACTAATATTACAACATTTAATAATATAATAAAATGGCATCCCATTAATCTAAAATGCTTAGTTCACTTTCCAAACATGACTTTCTCTTCAGAAACATGTTAACGTCTAGAGAAATCTGTTTTCCTCCTGTGTTAAAGCTTTCGCTGTGTGCCTACAGTGGATTAATGATATAAAGGTTTTGCAAAGGACTTCTTTGCTTATTTTTGTTTTCAAATATTTGATAAGCAAAAGCAATTATATTAATCATCCCCCAAATCCTAGAACGAAGATTAATCATTCTTTCTCAGTATCTCAGAAAAAGAGCTAATAGATTCAAAAGAAAACTACCAATAAGGTATGTAATGCTATGCTCAGTAACGTGGACGATACAAATGAAACAGAAAATGCATCACCTGCCTCCAGATAGCTTGCAAAGGCAAGACTCAGAAGACTTAGAAACAACGGGTCATATAAGAAGCTATGTGGTTATAACACACAGCAGTATCACATTTTAATACAAAACAAATTTAAGGCAAAGTGTGGTGGTGTGCACCTGTAATCCCAGCAGTTGGGAGGCTGAGCTAGGAGGATCAATGAGAGTTCAAGGCCAGCCCACACTACATAGCAAGACCCTGTCTCAAAAAAAACAAAGCCAAAAAGAACACAAATTTAAGAATAAAATTTAATCTTTATACTGCGAATCAAGAAATACCCTAAAGAATTCATAGCCTCTGTTTTGGAACCACGGGTGTTGACAGGGGTGGGTGGCAAATTTAGCCAATGGCCAGACTCCCAAGACTCTCCCCTCTGCCAGCCAGTACTGTGTGTGCACTGCACAGCTCCAGAGCACAACACTGAAGCAGAGCACTGTACAAGCAGTGGGGTCAGGGCTCCTGGGACAGGATATTTCTGACTGGAGAATCATGTCATAACCCATCCCCCTCACATCCACTGATCCTCATCTCTGGCTATCATGAGGAAAATCACAAATTTCCAAACCATATTGTTTTTAATTTTCTCCTCCCTCTTTGTCTGTTACCTGTCTTTGTTGTCTATTGCCACTACCCACATGTATTCACACACACTCATCCACAAACACACTTCATACTAAGTCAGGGAGCGTTCTTTACACTGACCACTGGAGTTCACTATTTATTTAAATTGTTAAATAAATTAAAGACAGTAGATTATCTAGGATGACTGGAATTTTTATTCATTCATTCATTCAAACTTTATTGTGGATCTTCCATATATATACTGTCTGCATACACATTTTCATAAATACAAGTACCTACGCATAGATCGGTTGAAGCTTCATGCCTGCCCAATAAGTGTTTCTTTCCTTTCTGCCAGAATCAGGATTTTGTTTGGAAATAAGGTCATGTCAGGGGAGGTGGGTCTGGCCTTAGTCTGAAAGAGTTAGATGAGAGGTTCTGGACAATGAGATTTAAGAGGAAGTCTTATGGAGGGAGGGAGGAAGGAAGGTTTGGGGGAACATTTTCCTTTCTCATGACATAAGCAGGGAGAAGATTCTGGCCTTTGGCATGACACCTGGTGCTGCTGTGGCAATGCTGTCACCATAAGGAAAAAAGCAAGCAAACTACAGCAACACTGATTCAGCACTCAGACATCATTAAGCCACCAAAGCAATGCCAAAAAATGGCCTTATCTCTTGATAAGTAAGTAAAAGAATATCCTGTCATTAAACAGATAATTAGTAAAACAATTCTGTAAAGCCTAAAGCATTTGTAACTTACACAGCTCTTCTCCCGGTGAAGTTAAATATACCATTTGCTAAAGAAGTTCAGGCTTCTGTGAGGACAAGGAAGGGTATTTCAGCGGGCCGGAGACTTGCTCTGGGGTTCTGACATCATATTATGTAAGTAGTTGTCTTTTTTTTTTTAAATTTTTTTATTATTTTTACCAAGCACATGTATTGGTACATTGTATACATAATGATCATAATCAACATGGTTATTTTGTACCTGTACATGATACATCTTGGTTTTCCCCCCTCTTACCCCCTTCCCCTCCCCTCCCTTCCATTCACCCACCCCTCCCTATTTGCAATAAGTGTAGCTACACTTTACCATTTTTTCCCCTTTCATCTTACTTTTCTTTTAACCTTCTTCTTTATCCCCCTTTTCCCTATCTAGTTCTCTCTTTTGAATACTATCTCTTTTTTCTTTTTTTTAAACAAAATATCTATTCTGCCCCTTTGTCTTTATTTACACTTATGGTTTCTCATATCAGAGAAACAATTCGATGTGTACTAATAAGTGTCTGATTTATTTCACTTAATAGTATGTTCTCCAGGAACATCCATTTACATACAAATGACTCTAGTTTATCCTTTTTTGTGGCGGTGTAGTACTCCATTGTGTAGAAAAACCACATCTTCTTTAGCCATTTATCAGTTGTTGGGCATTTAGGTTGTTTCCAAGACTTAGCTATTACAAATTGTGCTGCTTAAATTTTTGCCAGCTGTTCCTCAGATAAAGGTCTAACATCCAGAATATATAAAGAACTCAGAAAGATCAAACCCTCCAAATTTAAAGACCCTATCCAAAAATGGGCATCTGAAATGAATAAACATTTCTCGGATGAAGAAATAAAAATGGCAAATAAATACATGAAAAAATGTTCAACATCATTGGTCATTCGAGAGATGCAGATCAAAACAACACTAAGATACCATCTCACTCCAGAAAGAATAGCTATTATCAAGAAATCAACCAATAACAAGTGCTAGCGGGGCTGTGGGGAAAAAGGAACCCTCCTCCACTGTTGGTGGGAATGTAGACTGGTCCAACCACTGCGGAAATCAGTGTGGAGATTCCTCAGAAAACTACAACTAGAGGTTCCATTTGACCCGGCTATTCCTCTGCTGGGTATCTTCCCAGAAGAATTAAAATCATCATATCACAGTGATATATGCACAACCATGTTCAAAGTAGTTGTCTTTTATGACTTTGCCTAAGGTCATTTTTGTCACTACTGCATCTGCCTGTTCTCAGAATATTTTTATTAAGCTAAAGTTTGAAATAGGCAAAGACATAGAGAAACCTTCAAAAAACTGACAGCTTTTTGCAAACAAAAATATGAACAGGAAAAACTACCAAACAAAGCGAACTTCTGCGAATAGTGAATACTAACTGCATATCCAAGACCACACAGTGTAGGGAGAACCATGAGTTGGATTTAACCATGTGCAGCCTCATCTCATCTGAAGTAGTTAATCACCACCAACAGCATCCTTCCCAAGCACAAACAATTAGCCTAGTGCTCATACTGAGATCTGCTTATACAACAGGGAGAATGCATGTTGAGAACTTACTAAAAATTAGCTTCATGGCCAAATGATGTGCCATTTCTCCAGATTTGCATTCCTGCTTGCATTATTTAAAAAAAATGTAAATATGGAGAAAATATCTCACAGCAAAACCTATAAGGCTGCAATAAATCATTCTGAAAGCACAATTCATAAAAAGCTGCTTACATGAGCATTATGTTAGTAATTTAGCGATGGATCTTCTTTTTGACAGGTACACACTATTGAGTGCATGAGTCTAAGGAGAAAAATAAAGACTTACTCTGATACTAACCAAGTTTGCTAAGCATTAACCAGAGCATCAAAATGTTCTAAACAACACAGTCGTCACAAGGGAGCCAACTACATGGCTGTTTATTACTACAAATCGTCTGAACCATGAGCCATGAGACCAGTGGTTCCCACTGCACACATGCTTAGGTCTTGGGAAAAGTTAGGCAAAATAATTTGCTATGTATGCAGAGTATATCTTATGTATGAAAAAATTTAAAACCACATAATAAAAGATTTTTCTTGAAAACGGAGCTCAAGACCCAGTTCTTCCATTTCTGTTATGAAAGTCATGTCATCAGTCTGAGCTTCTATTTCCTACTACTATCTTGCAGCATTTAGTCAGTTGCAATTTTTATTATGCAATATTTATTATGTTTGCAAGTATTTTTTTCAAGTGTTTATTATGTTTCCATCTCCTTTAATATAATATAAACTGCACAACTGTAAGATCACTCCTGTTTCAGTTCATTTTATGTGTCATTATCACCTACCACAGGGCTTGGCTTATTGTATAGACTCAATAAAAATACTGAAAAAAGAATTTAAACCTTATTTTAAAAAATCATGGGTCACAAGAACTAAATAAGATGACTTGATGCCATCTATTGTGAAAACTGTAAAATATTAGAAAAACTAATATTGTTTTTAACAGTCAAATATTTCAAACAAATCTTCCTGAATTTACAAAATATAAAATATAGTCTTTGGAGCCCTGAGCAGTAACTAGTAACTACATACATTAGCAAAACTCCCCATCAGTCACTTAAGCTCTTTATGCTACAGATAGCTAACAAAGAGACAGGCTACTCATCCTGGTAGAAGAATCAAATGAAGTAACGTATGTATGGCTGGACAATATTCCCTAATGTCCTAATCCCTAGAACCTGTGACTTTTATCTTACAAAAAGAGACTTTACTGATATGACCACTTTAAGGACCTTGAAATAGGGAAATTACCCCATATTATTGAGGTGGGACTCAGTGGAATCACAAAGATCCCTTTAAGAGGAGGGACCTGAGTGAGAGAAGGCAATAACAGGAGCAGAAGAAGGAGTGATGTGCTTTGAGGATGCAGGAAGCAGTCACAAGCCAAGAAACACAGAAAGCCACTAGATGCTAAAAGACCAACACACGGATTCTCCCGTCAGAGGCAGAATGTTCCACCAGAAGAACCAGGTTTCTAGCACCTTAACTTTAGACTTCTGATCTCCAGAATCCGTAAGAGAATACATTTATGTTGAATCAGTAAGTTTATGGTCATAGCAGCAACAAGAAATTAATGTAGCATGTCACGTTGTTTTGGCCCTGAAGCAGTATAGAAGAAATAATATATTAGGGTTTTATATCAGAGAGAATAGTGCAAAGTGATTTCTATGTTCAAAGGGGCAGAGTACCAGCTACTGAACGATATAATTTGAAAAGGATTGACCGCTTAAGACTTTGGTTTTGTTAGATTACTGCAAGGACAAAAATTAATCCCTACCTCTTTGACAAAGAAATTTTGGAATTCAAACTAAGGCCTCCACATGTTTTAGTGCATGTTTTTTGTACATTGTCTCATTGAATTCTTATAACATCCTATATGGCTTGTATCATCTTCCCCATTTTTTATATAAGAAAACTCTAGTTCAATGGAACCAAGTAATTCGCCCAAGGTGAAACACATGTCTAAGTGATAGAGCTGGGGCTGGAGACCAGGTTTTTTGGTAGCAATTTGGCTATGGAATCATGAAGGCTCCTGCATATCAAGCTGAGCGCAATAAGGAAAAATAGCTTTTTCTCACTTCCTGCCATATCATTGGTTGCCTGGGGACCAACTTCTCATGTGCTCTATCTCTATAGTACCTATATAGAACAAAATGAAATTGGACTTCTGCCTAGAACTGCAGTTTCACTCCAAAGTATCAAAGACTGCAGATTTCTCTACCCACATTAACTTGCCAGACATTTAATTAGATGGAAGTTCTTTACTCTGCTCCATACTTAAACTTTAAAAGAGGAATGAAAACTTCTCGGCAAACGGATTCATTCTGTTTGAACTTTGCTGAGGACTGGCTAGGTTGAGCAAACTTTGATAAACTTTACTCATTTTTTAAAAATCTTTCCCCTTCCTTATCTGTGTGGAAAGATAGAGTCAATGTCCAGCTAGCCTGTGACAGCCCTCTGCTCAATTCCAAGGACTTTGAGAAACACGGATCTGATGCCTGAGGGAGATAGGGTGAAATATTTTAGGTAGTGACACATTATGCAGCCTTTAAATTTAGAAGTCTTCTGGAAGTACTTGAGACCACCTTGCCTGTATTGTTTACTGAAAATTTGCAGGCTGCTGTTGTATACTTGGTGTACCTCGTAACACAGGTATATTTTGAATGTGCCACAGTAAACTCTTGCCTTGGTGTGTTTGTTAGCTGTTTGACCTTACAGCAAATAACTGAGATCATCAATTTATAAAGAGAAAAGTTTTATTTTGACTCACAGTTTTAAAGTCAACTGTGCACCATCTTCTGAGTCTTTTCAATTACACAGTCTAGGTAATTGCTGTAGTATATAATCTGGTCCACAATAGCGAAGCCCAGAAAAGCAATAAAATTTGTCATTTTTGAGAAAGCAAAGATGAATCATGTGGCTCAGTTATGCCCACTGTTTGAAACCTGATCCCTGGTTCTAGGACTTCAAAGTCATTTTCCTCTGGTTTAGTGGTTTCTTCTTAAGAATTTAGTGAGCACTTACTATGTGAAAATACATAGGAGCATTGCAAAGGACATTTCCCTTTCCTTTGCTCTGAAAATTTCTTCTTTACCTTAAACAAAACACACAGAATATTTGCACTTCAGTGCCATCTGATAAACGTCAATCATCACACTTCAATCCTACCCCATAAACAAATGACAGATTCTCTCTCACCTAGCGAAGTACAGTCTATTCAAAGAAGTAGGCCTATTAAATTTTGAGATGTCAAGCCCTCTCTCTTTGTGTTCTGGGACTTAAATAGCTGTCTCGTTATCTTTAAGTGTTTTCCTTCATCTCTTCATTGGAGACAACACATCCACTCAGTAGAAAATTATTTTAGTAACAATGCTATGAAAAACAAACAGCGTGTATAATAGCGTGCACGCACACACACACACACACACACACACACACACACGTAGTATAGTTCTCTTCGTTGATGAGTAATAGTTCTATTCATTGATAAGTAATAATGATGACCCTTGCAAAAACAGTAAGATCTAAATAGCCCAATTCCTACTCTGTAATGACTCCATTTATCATTGATTATCCCCAAACCAGTAGAGACTCACAGCCTCATCTCACTCTTCAACTAAGCCTTTTCTGTTTAATGTCTATCCCTTATTACATCCTCATTTTGGGCATTTTCTCAACATACTTGGCACAGTCACTTGATCATAACAGCGGGACAAGTCTCAATCGATACCTGCTGTGGCATCAAGACCTTCTCCATTTAGAAACTTCTGAAGTTTCTTAGCAACCAGATCCAATAAAGTAACTGAAGTCTGCATAAAAACAGCAATTCTCAAATATTTAATAGGAATTTGTTTCTAGCCAGGAGTTCAACATAGGAAAAAAGTTCTCCATTTTTGATCAAAGGTAGATAAAGAGGATTACAGATAGGGAGAGGAGTCAGGTGGTAGAAGGCCCCTGAATTATAAAGGATATGAATACTTGACATTTTTTAGCATTCTTAAAATTCAATTTCCTCTTTTGTATATGTAGTATATTTGAAATTAGATTAAATAATCATTTCTGAAATGCTTGCCCATAATATAAAAATTATTTGTATTTCCATAATAACACTTGTCTAAATAATCCTACATTGTAATGACATGGTCCCTGTGTAAATAAATGGTGGCATAAAAAAAAAATAAAAGAGAGGAAAGCTGAAAAAACTTTAGTACCACCATTTCCATGCTTAAAAAAAAAAGTGTTCATACAGCTAGTGATAGATCAGTAGCTCATTTTTCTCTTACTTGAATCATCTATATAAATTTGATCATCTATATAAATTTTAAAAATAATACTTAAAGCCAAACGTGGTGGCACATGCTTGTACTCCCAGCACTTGGGAGGCTAAGGCAGGAGGATCGCCGTGAGTTTGAGGCCAGACTGGATTACATAGTGAGACCTTGTCTTAAAAAAAAACTTAAGAACAACCTTTACATCGAAAACTACAGCACCCTAAAAAAAGAAATTGAAAAGGATATCAAAACATGGAAGGGCATCCCATGTTCCTGGATAGGAAGAACCAATATCGTGAAAATGGCTATACTTTCTAAACTACTATACAGATTTAATGCAATTCCAATCAAGATACCACTAACATACTTCAAAGAATTAGAAAGGACAATCATGAATTTCATCTGGAACCAGAAGAGACCAAGAATAGCAAAAACGATCCTAAGCAACAGGGGAAAAGCAGGGGGCATCACAGTCCCAGACATAAAACTATACTATAGAGCTACAGTATTAAA